>PVKA01039341.1:5140-19643 GCA_004027165.1 Ctenomys sociabilis
TTTTTTTTTTTTTTTTTTTTTTTTTTTTTTTTTTTTTTTTTTTTTTTTTTTTTTTTTTTTTTTTTTTTTTTTTTTTTTTTTTCTCACTATGTAGTTTAAATTGACCTTAAACTCACCCTGTAGCTCAGCTTGGACTTGAATTGCCTGCAGCCTTCCTGCCTCAGCCCCCAAGTGCTGGGATTACAGGTGTGCACCACCAGCCTGGTAAGTGTCCCTGTTCTTAAATTCACACACAAAAGTATGGAAATGACTATTTGTTGCTTCTGGAGAGGAAGAATGGCGGATGGGGTGGAGGGAGGACTAGACACCTGAGATAGAGAGACTTGCTTTCCTCCGCAAACTCTAACAGACTGTATATATTTATTTTATTTTATTGTTCTTGCAGGGATTGAACTTGTGACCTTGCCGGGCGTGGTGGCGCATGCCTGTAATCCCAGCACTTGGGAGGCTGAGGCAGGAGGATTGTTGTGAGTTCGAGACCAGCCTGAGCTACAAAGTGAGCTTAAGGCCAGCCTGAGCTGCATAGTGAGACCCTGTCTCAAAAAGACACACAAAAAAACTTGTGACCTTGTGCTTGCCAGGTAGGAGCTTATGCCCCTGAGCTATATTCTCAGTCCCCTTTTATATGTTTAACAACTGAGCACATAACCTACTCCATAACAAATGACAATTGTGGATGTCTTTTAAAAATAACTCTAAAATAGTGGTGATGCTTGTGTATTGTTGATGTTTAATCACTATAATGGTAAATTATATTATGTATACTTTTTTATTTTTTATTATGTAGGTTTATTTATTTATTTTTCTGTATTTTAGGGAAGGGTCTACACTACTAGATAAGATTCATAGTGTTTGTCAAGTTTACAGCCTCCCTAACGCTGGGATTACAGATGTACGCCAACACTCCCAGTCTCAATTGCTCTCTCATCACCCTCCACCCAGCCCCACAGGGCTGACAGGGCAGGCCCGGGATCAAACCCCTGGCCCCTGCACCTGCTTGCAGGTATTTTAATCTGCTTAGCTATTTGGCCAGCCCAAATTCAGCAGACTTAATGAGATTTGTCACTAAAGCCAAGGGAGGCTGCGCTCAGTGTAAAGGCTCTGGGTTCCAGTCCCACTACTGCAAAAAAAAAGGAGGGGGAAACAATATAGGGTTTATCACAGTTACTTTTCCTCAGATCTGGAGATCTGGATTTGTGTTTTCTTTTTCTTTGACAAGTTCTCTCTATATAGTTCAGGCTGGCTTTGAATTCACTGTATCACCCAGCCTGGCCTCAAACTTGTGGCAGTCCTCTTGCCTCAGCCTCCCAAGTGCTGGGATCAAAGGCGTGCATGCCCAGCCTTGGCTGTGGCTCTTAGGGGTTCACTTTCCTCATTTGTAAAATCAGAGGTCTGGGTGTGAGGACCTGCAGACACTCTGATGGGAATGGGCATGGTTTGTGGCTATGTTTTGTTCTGCTTTTCTGAGACAAGGTCTCGCTGTGTAGTCCAGACTGGCCTTGAACTCACTATGAACCCCAGGTTGGCCTTGAATTCACAGTGACCTTCATGCTACAGCCTCCCTGGGGGTATGGTTTGTGTTTTGCTAAGGGCCACAGAGTACACAGCCTGCTGGGGTGGCGACTGTCGCAGTGTGAGGACTGGAGTGCTCTTGGGAAGCATAGCGGCCAGACCTGCGCCGGCCCAGGCCTCCCTCCTCCTTGTGTGCTATCTCACAGGTTCTTGGGAACCAGGTGGGAAATGACTGAGTTATTAAACATATCCATTATTAAAATGAAATTATACAAACTTATAATGAAGTAAATTCCCTTTAAACATCCCAGAGTTACCATCTTCTAGTTATTTTGTTGCAGTTATCTGTGTTTTGCCCATATTTACATCCATTGTGTTTGCCCTGTGGAAAGTGTGTGCTGTTTTTGTTTTCTGTTTTTGTACTGGGGATTAAACCCAGGGCCTTTGCGCTTGGACACATCTCCTCCAGCCCAAATCCCCTTTTTTTTAAAACTTTGAGATGAAGTCTCACCAAGTTGCCACTTGTGCTGGAACTTGCAGTCCTCCGGCCTCGGCCTACCACAGCGCTCGGATCACAGGTGTGCAGAACCTCTCTTCCTCACTCCCCACCCGTTGCTGTTCCATGAGCAGCTTGGAACTAGCCAGGGTGTGAGTGTCTGCGCTGCAGAATGCGGTCGCTACTCCAAGCCGCGCTCTAGCTCCGCCGGGTTGGTTGGTGATGTTTCCCGGCTTATAGTATCACAGCGGCGCGCACGGCCCTCCCAGCGGTGCAGCGCCCCCCAGCGGTGCACCCCAGGCACTGGTCACTAGCAGGGAATATGTAATTATCACCACATCTCATAGAAGACAGCTGGGACCCACAGCCCTCTCTGCTTCCCTCACCAACATCAACCCACTAACTCTGAGCTCCCTACCCTGCACCCCCTTTGCAGGAGGTAACTGGCCCCGGGGTGCGTGGCAAGAGCTCCTGGGCCGGATGAGATCCTGGTTGAGTCACCCAGCATGTGGGGTTCTGCCTTGCGCCTCAGCGCTTGAGCACAAGCCCGATCTGAGAGCATGTGACTTTGTTTCTAAATGAATCAGACTTTATGAATAGGAGTGCAGCCTCCCCCGCCCACGGCCCAGCCACACCAGTTACCAGATTTTGTTTTTCTGCTTGAACTGACTCACAGATAGGGTTAGGAGCCTGCCGGATCACGTAGCTCCCACCACGGCAGAGGGAGCTGGAATCTTTGCTTTGCAAATTTGCTGATCACACAGCATACATTTGATTCTGTGTTTCTATACAGAATAAAAGAAACTCACCCCTAAAATACAGAACGGAGTCCCAGGAATGGAAAGGGAATCTTTCTCTAGAGCAGAGGCAGTGTCTAGGTGACTTTCTTTTTTTGTCTTTTTGAGACAGGGTCTCACTCTGCAGTTCAGGCTGGCCTTAAGCTCACTTCATAGCTCAGGCTGGTCTCGAGCTCACAACAATCTTCCCGAGTGCTGGGAGTACAGGCATGTGCCACCACACCCGGCTAGGTGACTTTCTTGTCGCTGAGACCCAATACCTGCCCCTCAGAGTTAGAGGAGGGGTATATTTTGGTGCACAGTCTATAGAGGCTCAGTCCATAGTTAGCGAGCTCCAGGGCAGTGCAGCGGACCCAGGGGGCATCACAGAGGAGAAGCAGTTCGTGGCAGCATCACACACCCACCATCCAGCCACCTAAGAGTGGAGTAGCTTTAGGGGACACCTGGGTACAAGCCATAGCAGCCAATAAATAGGCCAACCTAGTCAAGACTCAGCGCCTCAGCGCCCTCTCTGCACACTCAGTGCACCACCAGGTGGGCTCAAATGGCTCCCCAGGAACCTCAGACAGGGCAACTCAGAGTCTGACGTGTCACACACCTTAAGACCATAAGAGTAGCAGTGGCTGGTGCTCTCCACCCCACAGGTAGTTCCAAATGAAGTTTCCAAATAATGGAACGTCTCCACAGGAGCTCCAGTGACTAGCCAGATAGCTCAAGTGAGAAGTCTAGCTTTCCTGCTTTTCATTTGGTGACCTTGGACAAGTCACTTAAAACTTTGTTTCCAAGACAACCTCTGTAGGACAGGGCTGACAAATACTGCCTGCTGTCTTTGGTCGACATTTCAATGAAGGACACTGCCATGTTCAGAGGCTTAGGGAAGCGCCCGCCCCAGTGAGTGTCCCTGGATATTAGCTGCCACCTGAGTGTTGACCTTCTCTAACTGGTTCAGACTGAAAAACAGCAAGTAAGTCGAACCCTTACTGACTCACTTGTCCACTTGCTTCCTGGTACTCTAGGCCTGTGACACCACGCAGGTGTCTCTCAAGCATCAGACAAGCATCAGCTCCGACACACCTGGGATTTGGAGGGCACCCAGCAGCAGGAGACAGGCTTTTTGGCTTTCAAGTCAGACACAGAGAGTTCTTTTTGCTTGATTCACTTTTTATTTTTAAGTAATTATAGACATCAGTCATGACCACTCTCCATCCAAGTTCCCTAATGACATTTTGTGTGACTGTAGTACAATTAATAAAGCTAGGTTGCTAATGTGATCCAAATTTACCAGCTAAAATTTACCAGCTAAACTATAACCCTTGCCTGCCTTTTGCAGGCCCTGGCTTCCCATTTAGTTGTGTCTTCTGATCTTTCCAGTTCCCTCTGATCCATAGCAGCTGCTCAGTCTATTTTTTTTTTTTTTTTTTGTCTTTTTGAGACAGGGTCTCACTGTGCAGTTCAGGCTGGCCTTAAGCTCACTTTGTAGCTCAGGCTGGTCTCAAACTCACAACATCCTCCTGCCTCAGCCTCCGGAGTGCCAGAATTACAGGCATGTGCCACCACGCCTGGCAGCTGCTCAGTCTATTTCCATCCTGACTTTGACACTTACCCCCTCTATACGGGGCCCATTGCACTGAATTACATCCTTAGCCCTTTTGACCTTTTATTTTGAAACAGGGTCTTGTAGAGTCACTGTGTTTCCCAGACTGGGCTCAAACCTCCTGCCTCAGCCTCCCAGAGTGCTGGATTACAGTAGGCATATGCCGCTACACCTGGCTCACCTTGATGCTACTGGCGAGTGCCAGCCAAATACATTATAGAATGGCTTGTCTTTGGGCTAAGTCTGGCATTTCCTTGTGTCTAGACTGCTTTGCCTCTTGGGCAGGAGAGGTTGGGTTGAGGGAACATCATTTGGGGACAAGACAAATATTGCTCTTACTAGTGGTGGTATTAATATTGGTTACTTGGTTCCAAGTCATCCAGAATAGCCATAGAGAATAGCCACTGTTAGCGACCTCAGAATGAAGGACAAACATGCTGCGCAACAAAGCCCCGAGATCAGTGGTGGCAAAGCTGTGGCACATGTGCCGCGTGGGCTCTTTGTATCACTGAAAGCTCTAAGGGGTTCACCATCACTGCCCTGCATTATGTCCCATTTGGTGAAGACTCCAGACCTGTCAGTCAGCATCCAGAATATGATTTAACACCCCGAAATTCCGCTGTAACTACTCAAATATACAATTGGGGATTGCGGTAGCAGTTAAAGGGAAAGGTGAGTGTGGGCATTTCTATGCAATGTGCACTTGGACGAGAGTCAGTTTTACTGAGGTGTACCAGACCCCCAGGACAATGGTGAAGGTTAATGAGTTGGAGGGAAATATGTGCTCTGAGGGCATTCAGGCCAGGAAAGCACAAGAATAGTGAGCTTGCGGAAGGCTTTCCTTCCACACTCAGTGCTCTGCACATGCAGGTTGTGAGTCTGTACAGGAAGGCTTTGTTCCCATGGCCGTCTCACTGTGAGGTACAAAACGATGAGACCCACCGAGGAAGACCAGTGTCTGGAATGAATCAGGAGGAGTTCAAAATGGCTACATACTAGCTGGGTGTGGGGTACGTACATGTAGGCCCAGTATCAAGAGGCTGAGGCAGGACCATGGCTGGAGCTCAAGGTCAGCCTGAAACTAGATAGAAAACAGCTAGAGATATAGCTTACTTCAAAAGTGCTGGGTTCAAGCCTCAGCACTGCAAAATAAAAAAATTAGCTTTTGGTTATCTAAGGTAAGCATTATTTTATAGATAAGGAAACTGATGGGGGTTCAGGTATTTTTATCTTTGAGACAGGGTCTCACTGTGCAGCCCAGGCTGGCCTCAGACTCATGGCCATCCGAGTGCTGGGATCACAGGCATGCACCACCACACCTCACAAGAGTTGCCCTTTTTAAAGATTGGCAGAGCACAAGACTACCAGGAATTAATTGGTGCTGCTGTCAGTGCCTTCATTTACTATAGCTGTAGGCAAGTTGCTCATCTCAGAGCCTGTAAAATGGATTCAAGGAATTAACAACTCAGAACAGCTGTTAGAGAACTAATTAGCCCTGCTCACCAAACCCTCTGCACAGCAGCCGTGAGCAATCCCTCCTGCTGAGCACCGTGTTGTCCTCTAGGGGACTCCTGGGTGCCTCTACCCCTTGTCCAGACTCTCACAGGGTTAAGCCAAGCTTTCCTCAGCAGGCAAACACAGAGGCAGCTACCCTTTGGTCTCCACGGAGATGGCTTCAAAGGTCCCCTTTGGATGCCAAAATCTGAGAATACTGAAGTCCCTTATATAAAATAGTAAGAGCCAGCTCTTACTATTGTGCACACCTGTTATCCCAGCACTCAGTAGGCTGAGGCAGGAAAACTGCAGCTAGTTCAAGGCCAGTGAGACCCTCTCTCAAAAACAACAATAATAAAAAAGAGAGAAACAAAATAGTATAGTATTTGAATTTAACTTATACATGTTCCCCAAAATTCTCTAAATCATCTCTAAGTTACTTATAAAGCCCTACATATTATAAATACATATAAATAGTTGTCATACTTATTGTTTTGTGAAGGATGGCGAGAAAAAATTTTTTTGTGTTCAATACTGACAATGCCAGGAGGATTGTTGTGAGTTCGAGACCAGCTGAGCTATGAAGTGAGCTTAAGGCCCGCCTGAACTGCATAGTGAGACCCTGTCTCAAAAAGACAAAAAAAAAAAAAAAAAAAAAAAAATACTGACATTATTTAAGAACTCGTTTTTGGACATAATGCTATGTCCACTAGCTGGGTGTGGAGATGAATATTAGTAATCCCAGCATTTGGGAGACTGAGGCAGATCTCAGCAATTTCAGGCCAGCCTGGGTTACATAGTGAGTGCAAAACTCTTCTAAACTACAGAGGGAGACCCTGTATCACACAAAAAATTATGCCTACTAAAACGATCAGTGCTCCAGAACTGTGTAGTAGATATTCAGTGTCTCAGCTCAACATGGCTGCCATGAAGATGCTTAGATGACAAAGCAAACTGAAGATGAGTTCAAAACTTCAGGACAAGTATGCTAACGTGCAAATTTACCATAGAACAATCAGGGATTGTTCTGTTGGACCCAAGTTTATTTAATTCATTGAATTGTCTAGTGGATTCATTCTATCGGCATTCATTGAGTTGTAGTCCATGTTGCCTTTTTCTAGAATATTCTTCAGAACATTTTGGAGATCTGACTTTGTGGTCAGGAGTTTCTTTGGGTGTTCTTTGTCATGGAGGTATCTTGTGTCTCCATGAATCTGGATTGGAGTGTTTTTTTTTTCTTTTGGGCTTAGCTTCACTCCAAGCTCTCCTTGACTTGAATGTTTGTGTGGGAAAGTCCACTGATTCTAATGGGCTTTTCTTAGTATGTTTTTTGCTTATTTTCTCTAATAGGTTATAATATTCTGGAGGGTTTTTTTTTTTTTTTGGTTGAATTTCTAGAATCTTAAATATTAAATGCCTTGGTGTAGAAATTTTTGATCATTCCTATTTTGAGTTCTATGTGCCACACTTTTCTGTATGTCAAAACCATTTTCCCTGCTTTTGTGAAGGTTTCTGCCATTACATCTTTGAGCATGTGTTTTATGTCTTTTGTGCTATTTTCTGCTTTTTCATCGACCCAGATCAATGTTATGTTATGTTATGTTATGTTATGTTATGTTATGTTATGTTATGTTATGTTATTCTTCTTTGCATCATCTTTGCTGCTGGATTGACTTTTTGTTGTGCTTTGCTATTTTTAAGATATCTTATTGTTCAGATTGTTAACTATAAATCTGTCTTATATGTTTGATGTTTTGAACTCATATTGGTTCATTCTACTGTGTACAGTTTTAATGGAATATTCAATCTCCTGGTTATCTGAATTTGTTTTAGGGAGACCATATCTTTTCTATTTTCAGGGTTCACAGTTATCATCATTTTCTTAAGCTCCTTTGTTTTTTAACCTGTATCTGCTTTACTGTCACTAGCCTTATCTTTCATTATGATCATCATCTCTGTTATTATTTGAAAGAGTTCTTATTTGATTTATTTATTTATTTATTTATTTTTTGTCTTTTTGAGACAGTGTCTCACTATGCAGTTCAGGCTGGCCTTAAGCTCACTTTGTAGCTCAGGCTGGTCTCGAACTCACAATAATCCTCCTGCCTCAGCCTCCTGAGTGCTGGGATTACAGGCCTGCACCACCATGCCCAGTTTGATTTTTTTAGACAATTCATCCACTTTGTTACTTCTGTTACCACTACAGAGAGTTTAAGTGGGTCTCTTTAAATTTCTTTAAAAAACTATTTATTTGATACAGGGTCTCACTGCACAGCTTGGACTTGTAGTGATCCTCCTGTCTCAGCCTCCCCAGAGCTGGGATTACAGGCATGCAGCATCACATCCGGTTCTGGGGTGAGCATGGCATTTGGTACCAGGGATTGAACTTGGGTCCTTGTGCTTGCCAGCCAGGTGCTGAGACCACCACACTATCTCCCTAGCCTCAAGTGGGTGGCTTTTGAACTGTTCCACCTAATTGCCTTGTGGGTTTGCCTTTGGTGAGTCAGATATCAGGTGTTGCACCTTGCTTAATTGTCTTCTCACCTACTAACTTTTTTAAAGTTTAGTTCCTGGGTTGGTGCTTACAAATTGTTTATAACAAGTAACTATATTGCTACTATTGAGAACCCTTAGGAAATGACTGCTTCTTAGAGGTATCTTCCAGGTGTAGCTGGTTTTTGAGTTTTGAGTCCCTTGCAAGATCATGTCTGTTCAGTTTGTAAGGTATGAAAAGTTGCTGCCTATTTATCCTATCCCCCAGTTCTTTGGCACTGGCCTAGTGCTGTTCATGACCCATAGTCAGTCTCAGTCTTGGCATTCCTTGGCAGGAATACAACTGATTAGAACAATTATGTTATGCTGGGTTAAGTAGTACAATGAGTAATAACAATAGTATCAAACACAGCCTAGAAAATGACAAATTTGTGGTAATTATTAATTTGTCAACTCTAACCATATGAACTAGATTTGTGGTTACTTAACAAACCAGAAAATTGTATACACTAAGCATGCCTTCAATACAGCAAGCTTACCCTCGGGAGAGAATTCTTAAAAGGGGATAGAGGAAAAAATAGACAAAAAGAAGAAAAGACTGGAGGAACATTACCCAAACTTTAGGAAACTGATGAAAAAGGCAGGAGGGAGAGAAGGAAGAAATAAATACAAGAACAGAACAAAACAACAACAACAAACCTAGAAACAATGCTTACACTCTTTTTTTGTCTTTTTTTTTTTTTTTTTTTGAGACAGGGTCTCACTATGCAGTTCAGGCTGGCCTTAAGCTCACTTTGTAGCTCAGGCTGGTCTTGAACTCACAACAATCCTCCTGCCTCAGCCTCCCCAGTGCCGGGATTATAAGCATGCGCCACCACGCCCGGCAATGCTTACACTCATATAAAAAAGAACAGCTGAGAAAAGAAAAACAGTAACAGAACAAGAAAAGAGAAAGAAATACAGAAGAATGTGGGGCGGGGGGCAAGCCCACTTCAGGACATGTCACTACTGGCCCTGGTAGTCAGTGGGCAGACAAAGCCCAGACCTGGGGGGATCAATCCCAGCAACCCAGCTATAGATTTGCGGTGGGAGAGCGGAAAATCCTGGCAAGCCTGCTCTGTTAGTTCTACTGATGTTCAGGCTGCTTTCTGGCGTGAGGCTTCCACCCAGTTTGCTCAGCCTGTAGCGCCCTGCGTGTCCCTTGCCTGCCTGAACTCAGCGCCACCCTGGCACTGGGATCCACTAGATGGAGCCAGCCCACAGCTGCAGAATTCCGAGCCTAGACGGCTCCTCTCCGGGGTGGCATGTAGCCAGTCACCCTCCACTGGGGAAATTTGAACCCAAATAACTCACCTGCGCCTGCCGTCTATTCCATTGCCCCTTTCCAGTGGTGCATTGCTCTGCAGAGGCCTCTGCGATTGCTAGGAGTCACTCTTCACCTGCAAATTCAAGCCAGCCCTCCCCTGCAGTGAGTCAGGGCTCAGAAAGTACATCTCCCTCTTCCTCAAGCTATCTCCCTGTGGGCTTCAGTTTTTACTTCAGATCCCTGCTGGGCCTGGGGACCGACTGACCTCCTCTTCTTCACATTGCTACCTTCCAGCATCTAGACACCAAATCTCAGAAAAGTTGTTTCTGTACTGTTCACCACTCCTTCATCTTCCCAAAAGAGGACTTTATGGTGTTTTTTTTTCAAACCACATTTTCCCACTTGTTTAATTTTGTTGTTGTTGTACGTTTTGAGACAGTTTCTCACTATCTAGCCCAGACTGGCCTGAAGCTTATTAAAATCCTCCTGCCTCAGCTTCCCAGGTGCTAGGCTCACAGGTGTGCACCACCACATCAAGATGCAAACCACCCCGGTAAGCAGCCTCTGGAACAGAGGTCTGGCTAGGTGAAGAGCTAGAGCAGGAAGAAGAAGGTCCCATCCTCAGAGGCCCAGCAGCTCTGAGCAGGACGAGACCCGACAGGCTGCAGGGTGGTCCACAGGCCCTGTGTTGAGAGAAGGTTTCACCACAGGAGGAAAGACAGGTGCCCCACGGAGGAGGCTGGGCCCCACCGGTGCCTGCCCTTAGCAATGCCTCTGGCTTGAGCAATCTGTATGAAGTCTTGTGTTTTGCAAAGCCAGGCCTTGGATGGAGGGCTTCCTGGGCATGCATGTGTTTCAGTGTGTCAACAAGTGAGCATCATAGAATCTGCCTTCTCTGCAAACACTCCAGGCTGTGAGAAGGTTAATCTGCATATATGCACGCAGTTCACTTGTTCACAAAAGCAGTCACCTGAGCCTGTGCTTTGAAGGGAGATCAGCTAGAGGTCTAGATAAGCTAGATCCTTGCAAAAATACAAGCTGCTGTTCAGCCATTGGTTTCTTTAAATATGAATCTAGGCAAAAAAGAAACAAAGAATTTAGGTAGGCATGGTGGTGAATGCCTGTAAACCCAACACTCAGGAAGCTGAGGCAGGAGGATTTCTGCAAGCTCCTCCTCTAAGCCCTTTCTTAGTACTGGCAAACTTGCAGCCCTCAGCACCTGGCTGGCTGTCAGCTGGGGGCCTCTTGAGCCTCTAAGTCTGCCCAAGGCTCATCTTCAAAACAGAGACTGAGCTTTGAGGCTTCCCACCTCGAGTGGCTCTGACTTCCGCTCATAGTCAAGGAAAATTCTCCACTATTTAAGGGTATGTGTACAAAAATTTATTTTAAATGTTGGCAACCTTGGGAAGTGGACCCTTGGTCTTCATGCTGAGCTATGTTCCCAGCCCATTCATTATTTAAAAAAAAAAACAAAACTTGGAGTTAAGTCTCACTAAGTTACCCAGATTAGACTGGAACTTGTGATCCTCCTGCCTCAGCCTCCCAGACCATTGGGGTGGGAACTGTGCACTATCACATCTAAGTGTTTGCGTACTGCTGAGGCTTAAACCCAGGACCTTCCCCAAGCCAAGCAAGAATACCAATGTCACACTGCATCTTCAGGCTCCTGAACTTTTGAGTTCTGTGCCATTTTGATAAATGTGAGGAAATCTTGCATTTTCCAGACACATCCCACCTGGGCAAGAGTCACACCTGCATACAACATGTCTGGATATCAGTGCCACCCATTCATTGGGCTCTTAGCTGCCTCCATCATCACATCAGCTGTCATAATATAACAGTGCTTGCTGTTCAAATAATCCTAATTCTGCCGGCCAAATAGCTCAGCAGATTAAAGTGCCTGCTTAGGCAGACTCAGGAGCCTGGAAAGCAATTGACATTGGACATGGAGGTGCATGCCTGTAATCCCAGCACGTGGGAGGCTGTAAATAGGAGGATCACTTCCAGTCTGATCTATGCAGTGAGGCCCTGTACACCCAGTCCTAAATATAAAACAAACAAACCCCAACAACAAAACCCAACAAATAATCCTAGTCCTATTTAATGACATTCCCAAAGTACTAGTAATTTGGAAATGCCAAAGAGTCAAGATCTAATAATTTGGAAATGCCAAAAAAAAAATTGTACAGGACTTCTTTAAAAGAATGGTCATAGTTCTTGGTTTAAGAAAAGAAAAAAAATCATGTTAGGTTGCTAAGGTCAGCAGTACAAACAAATCTACCCTCTGTGAAATGATAAAGGGGAAAAAGAATCTGGGCTAGTTTTGAGGCAGTACCAGTAATGTGGAAGCTACAGGCTCAGTGCATGCCAAGTGCTCAGTGGAGATGGAAAAAGTGTTAAGTGTGAATAGGGCAGGAAAAAGCATTGCATATACCTATACATATACACACACACACAGTGGTATGTGTGTGTGTGTGTTATTTTGTTTTTTTTTTTTTTTTTTTTTTGAGACAGGATCATGCTATTTATTCCAAGTTGGCCCTGAACTCTTAGCTGAATCCTCCTGCTTCAGCTTCTCAAATGCTGGGATTAAAGGCATATGCTACCATACAGGGTATAAATATACCCAATATATATGTATATATTATATATGCTATATATAATATATTATATGTGTACTCTTTGTCATTCATCCTCTGAGGGTCCTGAGTATCCTCCGTGGAGATGGGGGAGCCATTCGTGGTAACGAGTGCCATGGTGCATTCCCGAGAGGGTGTCTGGACACCCACAGTCCTGGAAATGGAATTGCAACAGCAAACAGAAACACCAAAATGACACCCAGGACTCGCAGGCAGATTTTACACTGATGGACACTGACAGGGAATCCATTGTCCCTCAGTATATTACCTTTTGAAGGCCCAGGGAAGGAGGTTTTTATGGAGTTGAAAGAGGAAGCACAGAGGCTGTCTTTGATTGGTTCCTACTACATGTATTGCAGTGGTCAGCTGTTTCCAGGAGACAGTAATAACGGGAACTGTGACAGGAACTCATACCTGAAGTACACTGGTTGGGCAGGGGCATTTTCTGTGGCATCTTTCCCTTTTAGTTTCCCTGGCAAAGTTTTGCTGAGAATGTAACAAATGATCTTTTGACATAAGGCCCACCTAGGAGCAGTAACTTTAGGGCTGTCAGTGGTCCCAAGAGGGCCCCTAGCCAAGGTTCCCACGATTGGAAATTTTTCCTACGAGGAGGTTTGTTTCCCTTCTTATAGATTTCCCCTCCCCACTTCACTCCAAGTTGACTCTAGAAAGGGAGTGAAGGAGTTAACCTGACCTGGGACAGTGTTCAGTGTGTCTCAGATGCTTGTTAAATCTGGGAACTAAAGCAAAAACCACAACTGGCAGGGATGGGGAGCAAAAACTGAGTTGGGCAAAACAAGGAATGCAAGCTGAAGTTGAAGCGAAGAGCAGAATCATCAGCCTGAAAAGGCACAGAAGAATAATGGGGAGCAATCGTGTGAATGGGGGCGTCCTCAGGCTTCAGCTGTGCATGCACTGGCCAGTGTCCAGCTTGACCAGAGCAGGGATTTGAATGCAGCGTCTCTTTAGAACTCTGGAATGGTGGATCAAAGGCTGGATTTCTGTACCTTGTAGAGGTACTTAGTATGCACCTGGATTATGTGTATGTGGAGGTGTGTCTGCAGGTATGGCTGGCCCTCTAGTTAAACTGGGTTACAAGCTGTTCCTGTAGGTGTATGTTTTATAATTTGATTTAACCTTTAACAGTTCTACCAGTTTTGGGGTTAGCTCTGCTGCAGACACAGGCTCATTATCACTGCCCATAATCAAGTGCAGGCCATATTGAGGAAGATTTCTCACAGCAGGACGCTACAAATGTCTGTTGCCTTCTCAGTGTGGTAGAGAATGTCTTAGGCCAGCCTAAGCAAGGGAAGATGAGCACTGATAGATAGTACTGGGTAAAGATTTTCTGGGTGGGGCCGGGCGTGGTGGCGCATGCCTGTAATCCCAGCACTAGGGAGGCTGAGGCAGGAGGATTGTTGTGAGTTCGAGACCAGCCTGAGCTACAAAGTGAGCTTAAGGCCAGCCTGAACTGCACAGTGAGACCCTGTCTCAAAAAAAAAAAAAAAAAAAAAAAAAAGATTTTCTGGGTGGGGTTGACGTTTCACTTAGCTGGATCCCCGGTGAGGGCTTTGGCCTCTGGACTAGATGGTTTTGAGGGCACATTTGGCATGACTGGCAGGCAGCAGCAGGAAGCGGTAGTGGCTTGTTGTGTAGGCCATCCCTGTGAGGGACTCTCAGCCAGAACAGCTTTCCAAGGTGACCACGGCACGTCCAGCCCTTCAGACTCCATCCGTAACAGAGCTCCTTCCATCCATAACAGGGTGCACTCAGCATCTGTCAGAGCGTTCATTTTTAAATCTTCTTGGCTCAAGGACAGTTTACCGGCAGTCACAGTCTGGTGGGCCCAGCTTGGTGGGCAGGTACTTGGCAAGATGGAGCGGTTAATTGCCTCAAGCCATTTGCTTGACCAGAGGACAGTGGCTGTTAGAGCGCAGCAAAGGGAAGGCAGCCATTAGCACCCGGATCCAAACATTTGTACAGTTGGGCCCTGGGCACTCCCAGAGGCTCACACTCTGAGCAAGCACCTTTGATAAACAAGTTGAATTTGTCACACCTGGAATTCCCAAGGTTGGGGCTATAGAGAGGGCCTTTCCCAGTCTACCTTATAGCCAGTTTCTCCAGATATTGCAGCAGAGCTTTTTTTTTTTTTTTTTTTTTTTTTTTTTTTTT
>PVKA01039342.1:0-19548 GCA_004027165.1 Ctenomys sociabilis
GTCCTGTGCCCAGCGGGACAACCCCAGGTCCTCATCTCCTAGCCGAACTTCCCAAAAAGAAAACTCTAGAACGTCCTGTGCCCAGCGGGACAACCCCAGGTCCTCATCTCCTAACAGAATCCCCCAAAGAGAAAACTCTAGAACGTCCTGTGCCCAGCAGGACAACCCCAGGTCCTCATCTCCCAGCCACACCCTCCAGAAAGAAAATCCCAGAACTTCCTGTGTACATCAAAGTACCCCCAAAACTTCTTCCACCCATCGAGACAACCCCAAAGCCTCCTCTAGCAGATGGGTGCACCTCAGAAGCGCCTGTACCCAGCGGCATCCCCCACACTGCTCTTCTGGTCAACGAGACAGCCCTGGGACCTCCTCTTCTCAGAGCTGCACTCAAAGGGACAATCCTGGCTCACCATCTTCCCGCTGTAACACTCGAAGGATCAGTCCCAGGAATTCCTCTCCACATCGTACCAACAAGGACATCCCTTGGGCATCCTTTCCTCTCCGGCCCACACCAAGCAATGGCACCCAAACCTCTTCCCCATCTCGCTCCAAGCAAAGTGAGGTGCCCTGGGCATCCATCGCCCTCCGGCCGACCCACGTTGACAGGCCTCCGACCTCCTCCGTCTCCCGGCCAGCCCAGCGCGATGCACCCCTGTCCTCCTGCAGAGCTACCCAGCACCATGCACCACCCCGAGCTGCCTCTTCCGCCTCTCTGCACCCTGCGACACACGGGGCACCCCCGACTTCTTCTGAGCTCTCCCAGCTCCCATACACTGTGTGCATTGGCCACCGCGACGCCCCTCGAGCCTCTTCACCTCCTCGCTATTTGCAACACGATCCGTTCCCCTTCTTTCCAGAGCCTCAAGTCCCAGAGAGTGAATCCCCTCACCATGACCCTCCCTATATGCCACCTGCTGTGTGCATCGGACACCGCGATGCACCCCGGGCATCCTCACCCCCTCGTTACACTCAGTTTGACCCATTTCCATTCCTCCCAGACACATCAAACGCAGAGGACAGGACCGAGTCGCCCCAGCACGACCCTCCGCACTTGCCCCCACCTGTGTGCATTGGGTACCGGGACGCACCCCGGGCCTCCTCCCCACCTCGCCAGTTCCCAGAGCCCTCCTTCCTGTTCCAAGATCTGCCCAGGGCCAGCACAGAGAGCCTCGTGCCCTCCACTGATTCCCTGCACGAGTCCCCCCATGTGCCCACCCCTGTGTGCATCGGCCACCGGGATGCCCCCTCCTTTTCATCACCCCCACGCCAAGTCCCTGAGCCCTCACTCTTCTTCCAAGACCCCCCCGGAGCCAGTATGGAGAGTCTGGCCCCCTCCACCGACTCTCTGCACGGCTGCCCCCCAACCCCCCCCCAGGTGTGCATTGGACACCGTGATGCCCCTCGAGCCTCCTCCCCACCCCGCCAACCACCCAGCGACCTAGCTCTCCTGGCACCCTCGCCCCCACCATGCAGCTCCAGGGGCTCCCGGGGCTCAGCGCCTCCGGGGGAGACCAGGCACAACTTGGAGAGGGAGGAGTACACCATGCTGGCCGACCTGCCCCCACCCAAGAGGCTGGCCCAGAGGGAACCTGCACCCCAGGCGCAGGGCAGCACCGGGGGCCGCACACGCAGCCCCGGCCGAACAGAGGTGGAGCGCCTCTTCGGGCAGGAGCGCAGGTGAGCCTAGGACTGGGCAACCAGGGGGACTGGGGCAGGCCAGATGGAAGGTTCTCAGGGTTAAATGGCCAGAAACAAAGGTCCTCCTGCCATCGGGCTGTGTTCTTTCATCATCCTTGTTTGTGCATATGAGGGGTTTTGAGGATTAAGTGACACTGCACAAAGCCTTGTAGTCGAAAGCAAAGACCAGAGGCAAGCAGGCTGGCTTCAAATCTCTGCATCCTGTATTACCTGCTAGAGTGAATTAACCTATCTGAGCCTCAGTTTCCTCATCTGTCAAATGAGGGAAAAAATAACATTGATTTAAATAAGCCCTCTGTTTGAGAAGAAAGTACCTACAATACTTTTCTAACTTAACAAAGAAACTCACTATCCATCTCCCTAAGCAGGGACTTCCATGTAAAACCTACGGCCGGTGCTTGCTTTGGCAGCACGTGAACTAAAACCCATGGCCAGAGCCACATATCTGATTTTATTTGTCAGAGCTGGGCATGGAACGCAGGTCATTGCACATGCGCAGGGCTCTGGCTGAGCTGCAACCCCAGACTGGAGCTGCCACATATTTTAATTTAAAAGAGCTTGCAGGGTTCCTTCTTAGGGGTTAGCCGGACATGGTGACTGCCTAAAGCCCAAGTGTTTTTGCTTCTCCTTGGTCAACAACAGGATGTCCTTGCTGCTGAAAGGGGACATTTTTCTACTTTCTCTGGCTGAGATTTCCTTTCCCAGCAGTGTCAGCCCCTGAACTTCAAAAATCAGAGGTGGAATTCCATCTGAGTGTCAAAAGAAGCAGGAGCAGAAAGTGTGTCTCAACCCTCAGAACTTGTGAATGCAAAATCCAGTCACTTTTAGTGTACCTTAAGGCGCTAGCCATTGCCACAACCAACCTCATTTTAGAACCTTTCCTGCTCCCTGGAGGAGAATGTAATATTTTGTACCTAAAATTCCTTTCTTTGCTGCCTCTGAGGCAATAATTCTCTGAGATTTGAATCTATGTGAGAAACCTTATCTCTTATTCTTTAAATTTCCTTTCGGTAAACTTGATCCATTTAGTATCCAGATGATAGTCTTCTTGGCCTGCAGCATTAGTGTAATTATTTTGTTGGCTTTTTTCTGAAAAGAATACTTTTTTTAAAAAAAAAGGTATTTGGTACAGGGTCTTACTACATGGCTCGGACTCAAAGTGATCCTCCTGTTTTCAGCTTCCCCAGTACTGGGATTACAGGCCTGCACCACCACACCTGGTCTTAGTAGTTGGCTCAGCATGTGGGGAGGTGGGGCCAGCATGGCATGCAGTGCCGAGGATCGAACCGCTGTCCCTCCACTTACCTAAACAGGTGCCTAGTCCACTGAGCTATCTCTCCAGCCCAAGGATACTTTCTTCAATGATGGCAGTTTTAGGTTTGCAGCAGTATTGAGAGGAAAATCTTATGTACCTCGACCCAAAATGTACAGTCTCCCCTGCTAGCCCACAACACAAGGATGCTTTTGATCATAATTCAGGAACCTGCACCTCACTCGAAGTCCATAGTTTGAATAACTAAGTTTTACTCTTAGTGTTGTGTAGGCCATGGGTTTGCACAATAATGTTATCACTACAGTATCGTTACTCTAAAAAATCCTGTGCATCAGTCAGGTATAGTGGCGCAGGCCTGTAATCCCAGCACTCTGGAGGCAGAAGCAGGAGGATAGTTGTGAGTTCATGGCCAGCCTGAGCTGCCAAGTGAGTTCAAGGCCAGAATGAACTGCATGGTGAGACCCTGTCTCCTGTCTTAAAAAGAAAAAAAAAAAAGTCTTCTGTGTCATAGCATTTTCTTTTCTCGCAGTACCAGGGATTGAACTTGGGACCTTGAGCTTACCAGGCAGGTGCTTATCCTGCTGGGCTATATCCCAGGCCCTGTATCATACCCTTTTATGATTACTATTTTTGGTCTGATGTCAATTTGCATATGTTTGTTTTATCTAATAACCCAGCTGGAACATTACAGTGTTAAAAATCAAGATCGTTTGTAAAAATCTCCCCTTCTTGATAACTTTTATAAAGGGTTTATAGCAAATCAGAAGTATTTTCACACAGTTGTTCACCTTTTAATTGTTCATTCACAGTTACTTGTACGTATTTTATCATTTTCCTTTAAAGTGGATTAGTTACCTTTCAGTCTAGATTTTGTAACTCTACCAAGTAAATTTTTTTCCCCAATGGTATGTCACTTTTTCAAAGTAGAATACCAGGCCAGGCATGGTGGTGCATGCCTGTAATCCCAGGACTCGGGAGGCTGAGCCAGGAGAGTCATTGCAAGCTTGGGACCAGCCTGGGTTACAAAGTGAGCTCCAGGCCAACCTACTGCATAGTGAGACAGGGTCTCAAAAAGACAAAAAAAAAAAAAAAAGATACCATTTGTCCTCTGAAGACACATTTTTGTAGGCTATGCGTTTGTGGAAAGGGTTGTAATTATGGGGGGTGGCTGTGGGGTTGTACTTTTCACTTCCTCCCATTTATTCACCTGATGTTTACTTATTGAGCATCTACACTGTCCAAGCATTGTTCTGAGCCTGGGACATTTTTCTTGCAGGGCTGTCACATCAAAGCATTCAGAGCTTTTGCTGGATACCTTAAGTTTTTCCCTTGTGATTCTGGAATGTCTCATCCTGAAATCAGTTATAAGCCTTCTATATTCACCTGAATTTAAAATAGCCTTTCTCTAGGCCTGCCATGCTGACCCCTCCCCCGGGGCACACAGAGATGGCAATTGAGACTGGGCGTGGGGGTACGCGCCAGTAATCCAGCTCTTGGAAGACTGTAAACAGGTAGATGACTGTGAATCCATGTAGTAGCAAGACCCTGAACACCCTATAGACCTTTCCCCAAAATACAAAAAAAATAGCCTTTCTCATGTATATAATCCCATCTTTCTGGGAGGCTGAAGCAGGAAGATTGAACGTTTGAACTGTCCCAGAACAATTCAGCAACTTAGTGAGACCCTGACTCAAGGGGGTTAAAGTGGAGGCAAAGTGTGGGAAGGGGGACTGGGGATGTAGCTCAGTGTAAAGATCTGGATTCAACCCCAAGTACTGAAGAGAACAGACCTTGCATGGCTCTCTTAGCATTGGCAGTTGTCACTCTTGCTAGACCTGATGTCCCTTTGTCTCCCCAGGTTCCACTGGAACCCTGTAGACCTCAGTTCTGGGGAAGACTCACTCAAAGGCCCCTGTTCAGCAGAGCAGGGAAGCTTAGCTCAAATTGGTAAAAATGGAATCTGATCAGGGAGCCCTGCAGTTTAGAAGCTCTCACCCCAGGGAGCACGGGTTTGGCTCAGAGCTAAAGGGTCGAGTTACTGCACTTCATGGATCTGATTGCAGGGCTGTGGGCAAACGCCACAAGGCGATGGCACACTCCTGCCCTGCACTTCTGTTTTGTTCCAGGACTGGGGACTGAACCCAAGTTCCCTACACTACAGTACTGCCCCAGCCCTTTTATTTTATTTTATTTTATTATTTTTATTTTGAGACAAGTTCTCAGTAAGTCATTAGGCTGGGCTCAAACTTGACAGCATCCTACCTCAGCCTCCCAGAATGCTCCAGTTATAGGTGTGCACCACCATGCCTGACTTATACTTCTTTTGACTCTGCCAAACCTGTGCAGCATTTTTTGTGGTGCTTCGGCTCAGGGCTGTCTGCTACACCTCCTCTCACCCTTTTTGGGCTTATTCTGGGCTCACCACTGCTCATGTTTCTCCTTCTGGTTTCGTTCACCCTCCAGAGACACAGCTCCACATACTGATTCATCTTACTTCTGTATGTTTGTGGTGCTGGGGGTTGAATCCAGACCCTCTCGCAGGGTAGGCCCAGCCCTAGCCCCACCTACTTACCAGTTTAGATGTAGTCAGACTCTCACACCCCATGGAAATAGATATTCACAGAGTGATCAGGGGCTTTGAGGTGACTTTCTATGGGAGGGGACAGGTATGTGCAGAGTCTATTTGGGGTTCTCAACAGAGGTGTCATGATGAACACTGTTAACCACTGCTACCTGCTGTTATGCAAGACAGCTGCCTGGAACCAGGATTTTTTTTTTTTTTTTTTTTGTTCAGAACCAGGGATTGAATTCAGGCCCTTGAGCTTGCCAGGAAAGTACTTATTCCTCTGAGCCTTCTCCCTGGCCTGGAACCAGGATTTTTATAATTGTAGAGATACCTCTGTTGGTTGTGGCCACATTTGCCTGGACAGTTTTTGTTGTTGGCCTTTCTGGAGTTGTCAAGAAGAGAAGAAATTTCTCCTGTCTCTTCCTCTTCCTCTTCCTCTTCCTTCTCTCTCTCTCTCTCTCTCTCTCTCTCTTGACAAGGTCTCACTATGAAGTTCAGGCGCTATGTGGCCCAGGCTGGCCTTCAACTCCCAGTGACCCTCCTGCTTCAGCCTCCCAAGTCTTGGGATAATGGCATTTGCAACCACACCTTGATCTTCCCATCTTGCTAAGAGCTCTTTTGCTGGCAGCCAGAATGGCCTGGGTTTTTCCAGGCTGAGTGCTGGAATCCCAATGTTTAGTTCTGAGTGGAGGAC
Organism: Ctenomys sociabilis; assembly: GCA_004027165.1. Taxonomy (NCBI): domain Eukaryota; kingdom Metazoa; phylum Chordata; class Mammalia; order Rodentia; family Ctenomyidae; genus Ctenomys; species Ctenomys sociabilis. Next base: position 6,232 of record PVKA01039342.1, read on the forward strand.
CAAGAGGCAGTGGACTACAGTCAAATGCTCTACCACGGAGCTATACCCTCAAGGCAGTGGACTGAAGAAATCCTGAGTTTACAGTATTAACAGGAAAAGGGTGGAAAGAATGGACTAGAAGGCACCCAGCATCTGGCCCCTCGTGTCCCCACCACGTGGGCTGAGTGACGTGAAATGTGATCATGGTGTAAGGGCTCGGCACCTGGAACACAGGAGTGATCAATAAATGTCTGCCTGAACCTTGTGATTCTGTGTTCGCAGTGCCTGGTACACAGTAGGTGCTCAATAAATGTGCACTCCCCCCTAGTACCAGTCTCACCATTGTCTGGGCAGCTGGATGGCTCCTGGATGAGACTGGGGCACCATGGGTGAGGTGCCCCCACCCCCTGCCTTCACGACTCCCTTTCCTGGCTGGATCATAGTTGACAGGCTGAGAAATGCCAGCCCTGCTTCTCATGACCTCATCATAACAGCCCCACACTTCAGTTTTCAGACGGAGAAACTGAGGCCTCAGAAGGTCATCCCTTGTTAGGGCCCTTGAAATGCTTGCAGTGGGTATCAGGTCTCCCACATATCCTCCTGTTGGGGTGGGAGTAGAGGGCAGTGGTGCTGGGTGGAGCCCTCCCGAAGGCCTCGGAGCAGCTGCGTTTGCTCCTAGGAAGTCCGAGACTCCTGGGGCCTTCCAGGCTCAGAACGAGGGACCGTCTCCGCGGCCCAGCCCACGTCAGAGGCAGCCTCTCCGAAGACAGCCCAGCCCTGCCGCCAGCAGGCAGGTGAGCGCTGCCTTCTTCTGGGTGGGTGCCTGGCAGGGTCCAGGGCAAGGAGGTTGGCTCTCAAAGGGCCAGCAACTTCGGATGAAATGCAAAGGACCCCAGATTAGTCCTCTGAAGAGTGCCCCTTCCCCTGCCACATTCTCCCTATCCTTCATTATGGTTTGGGGACAGTCTGGATGCTTTAATCTGGCTGTAGGGATAGGGACTGGGTCTCTTAAGCTCTTCGAGGGCAAGGCCCATCCCAGGTGAACAGGTATCATGGTGGAAACTTCGGCATCTGATAGCCCAGGGTGGAATCAATACCTTGTGGGGAGGGAAGCCCGAAAGTGAGCACTTCTTTGTGATCTCTTTCTGGACCTGAGAAAAGTGGGTGAGAAGAAGAGCTGACATCTCAGGAAGGGATCCAAGGACTCCACCTCCCATGAGGACCCAGCCTTGCCTGTCCCATGCCTGCCTCAGACAGACAGTGGCCACTTTGCTGGATCCTGGGGCTTCACCCACCCCTCACATCCTTCTCAGGTGACCAAGGCCCCTACCAAGCAAGTGGAACCTCCTCCATCCAGGAGTCCTGAGAGGCGGCCTGAGGGGGACCAGCGGTTCCAGCGATCTTCACCGCCCCTGAGGATATCAGCCAGGCCCCCTGAGAGGGAGTCTCGAAGGAGGATTGAGAGAGCTCTGGAGAGGGGCCAAGGAGGTGCAAGGCAGCCGCTGGGGCGGTGGCAGAGTCAGGAGGAGCTGCCAGGGCCCAAGGGCCCTCTCAGACCCCTGGAAAGGAGCTGGAGCAGCCAGGAAGAAGATCCAGGCCCTGGGGGATGGCCAGGACTTGGAGAGCCCAGCCTGGGGGCTTCCAGAGCCCTGGAGGCAGCATGGCAAGGCCCTCCCAGGGAGTATAAGGAAAGCTGGGGGCACTCCGAGGCCTGGGAGGAGCCCCCCAGTAATGGGCTGCAGGAGCACCCCCAGAGGCTGGTCCAAAAGGGCTGGGGCAGCCTGCAGGAGCTGTTTGGTCCCTCCCAGCCTGGAAGCCCCCCAGATCATGCTTGGGTAGGCCCAGCAGAATCCTATCCTCATCGGCCAGAGACGCCCACCACCATGGGCTGGGGCCCTGAGAGGCCCCCGGAGCTGGACTGGAGGGACCTGCTGGGCCTCTTCCGGGCCCCTGGAGAGGGGGCCTGGGCCCGACTCCCAAGACTGGACTGGGAAGGCCTCTTGGAGCTCCTGCAGGCCAGGCTGCCCCGCAAAGATCCTCAAGGACACTGGGGTGACACGGCCAAGGCTTCAGGGCCAGAGCCAGGTCCTCTAGGCACACAGGATGATGCTCTGGAGCAGGAGGGACATGGCCAGCCTGAAAGCCGGGCTGAGGCCACTGTCACCAATGGACACAGCCCAGGGCAGCAGCCCCAGAGCCCGGCCCAGTCACCCAGCCCTGTGTGCACCCCCACCCAGTGGCCGAAGGCACAAGTGACAAGTGAGCCAGCAACCGCACCGCTGCCTGATCTGCAGCCGACAACCCTGCTGGAGCGCAGCAAGCAGACAGAGGGCCCCAGCCCCCAGGAGCCGGAGGTGAGTTGCCTGTGCCTTGGAAGGGTGGCCAGAAAGCCAGCTGCATCTCAGCAAGCCTCCTTTAAAAGCCTCCCTCCAACAGGACTTCAGCCCCTACATCTCCAGTCCCGAGGCCCAGTCCTGCCCAGACCATCCAACCACTGCATCCGACAGTGGTGTGTGCATTCACTACACTCCCACCCTCTCTGGGTATTTCCCAGTTAGTTTTCACAGTGGCTTGGTGAGCAGAAGACTGCTCACGTGGAAAGGAAACCCTGAGTTTCCGACAGCTGCTGAGCCAGGGGAACCCAGGTCTGCTCCTTGTAATCACCCTGAGCCTCAAGCGGGACACTGGCTGGGGCCCTGTCCCTCCTTGCCCCAGTTCCCCTGGGGCTACCTGGGACTCCAGCCAGTGGATGTATGTCCCCTCCCCTGCCATGTGTAAGTTGCCTTGGACACCCCGCTTCTCTGGGCCTCAGTCTCTCCTTGGCCATAGAACAGAACCAAGCACTTCCTTGAACAGGCCCACCAGGGCCACATGCAGTGTCCACATGTCACCAAAACTCTCCTTTCTTGGGTGTCCAGACCAGCCCCACCTTCTCTATGATGACAAGGTTTCCAGCCAGGCCTAGGATTTACTGGGAGAATACCTTGTGTGCTTTGTTACATGTGCTACAGAGAGCCAAGGTGGAGTTACCATTATTTCCATTTTACAGATGAGAAAACTGAGCCTCCAACACATTAGGTATTAACAGATGCAAAAGTTGTGAGCAGTGAGGCTCAAGCATCCTTTGCAAAGCCAGCCGCACTGTGAGATCAGGCAGGGCCGGGAACCCTCCCTTGCACAGCTCCCGGCGGCTTTCTCTGCTTGGTCCCAGGCACAGGCCCCAAACATGCAGGGGTGAGCCAGCATGGTCCTGCACTCACATTGCTGTTAGGCTTGTGGGGAGGCAGGGAGACCCCCCCGGCTGATCAGGGGATGCAAAACTGTGTCTCGGGAGCCCCTCAGGTGCTGCAGGCTGGCCTTCTTTGGCACAGGGAACAGCGGGAAAGACTTCAGCTGGAGTCACTCCCCCCTGAGGCTCCAGGGTCCCTGGGGGGCTAAGAGGTGGTGACTGGGCCGGTGTCAGCCATCTGCACCAAGGACATGTCACAGATGACAAGGCAGAAGTGCTCTCCAGGTGCAGCCAGGGCTCCAGCTGCCCTTCTCTATGGAAACCCTTGGTGTGGTATTCAAGGCCTCCTTCCCTTCCTTCCCCCCCCCCCATCTGTCTCTAGTGGTGCTGGCTGCAGGACTCTGCATGTCTCCCTGTTACACCTGCTGTTCCCCATGTCTAGGATGCTTTTCCCTTCCTATCTCTCCAAGTCAGTGTCTCCCCAAACAATCACCCCATCTTTTTTTTTTTTCTTGTATTTTAGGAAAGTGTCTACAGAGTGTTCAGGGTCTCACTACCAGATGGGACTCATAGTGATCCGCCTGCTTACAGCCTTCCAAGAGCGGGGATTATAGGCGCGCGCCAGCACGCCCAGAATCCCATCTTTAGGTTCTTGATGTTTCCCTTCTGGGATTGGCAGTCTTGCTTCCCACCAGCTGTCATGCTCAATTATCACTTCTGTAGAAGAAATGTGAGCTCCATGGAGCAGGAACTTTGCCTCCTTAATCTCTGAACTGGGGCTCCTAGCCCAGGGCCTGACATGAAGAGGGGCTCAACTCACTTGGTACCTGATCCATGAATGCATGAAAACCAAGGGGGGGATGAGGACAAAGCTCAGTGGTAGGTGGCTTGCCCAGCAGGCACAAGGCTCTGGGCTCCAGGCTGGGTATGGTGGCACAGACCTGGGAGGCTGAGGCAGGTAGGAGGGTTGTGAGTTTGAAGCCAGCCTAGACTATGTAGTATGACTGTCAGAAAGAAGGGGGGGGGAACAGGGTAAGAGGGTGGGCAGAAGATGGGGGTGGGTGCATGAGGAGAATGAACGTATGATGGGTAGATAATGGGTGATGGATAATGGATGTTGCTTAGCTGATGAATGGGTGTGTAGTGATGAACACATGGTTGGTTGCATGAGTATTGGTTGAAATATGGATTGATGAATGGATAGATGGATGGATAGATGGACAGATGGATGGATGGATGATGGGTAGGTGAACGGATGATGGGTGAGTTGATGGATAGACGGTTGCATGGATGCATAAATGTTGGATGATGACTGCAAGTGACCACTGGAAGGATGGGTAGGTGGCTGAATGGCTGCTGCATGGTTAGAGGAAGGATACATGGATGTTGGATGGATGGACAATGAGTAACTAGAGGGTGGACATATGAATGGGTGGCAGACAGTGGAAGTGTGAGGTGCAGAATGCGGCAGAGTATGCACATCGGTTGCTGCTGGATGTCAGATGGACGTTGGGTGCATGGATGATAGTTGGAAATGAGGTGGATAGATGGATAGACAGCCATCACCTGGGCTAATCTGTGGTCTTTCTTTTCTCTAGTTCCATCCAGAGGAGCCTGAGGCAGCGGAACCAGGCAGAGACCAAGACTCCCTGAGCGAGCAGCAGCAGGCAGACTCGGTAGTTGGGTCCTGGGAACGGGTGCACAGGGAAGGCATGGGGAGGGGGATCAGGCTGGAGGTGGGCTGAGTCCCCTATGGGGTCCTCTAGACCAAGGCTGGCTCTGCCATGCAGTTGTCTGTGCATGGGAGCGGGGCCCTGAGAAGAGGGGCTTTGGAACTGGTCAGCAGAGCCACCTCTGGGCTAGGGATCTGGGTGGATGGATGATCCCAGGGTCAGAACCCAGGGCTCTGCTTCTGACTCACTGGGCTGTGCTGAAAAGGTCACTGCCTTTCCAAAATAGCAGTTTGAGTCTGATGGCTTCTGAGGGCAGGGTCCTTCCTATTTTAGAGGGCCAGAGAGAGGGTGAGAAATGCCAAATGAAAGAAAGCTGAGGAGAGGCAGCAGCCAGTTGGGCCTAGAGGCATGGGGATGCATGCAGGAAATGGCCCCAGAGGCCTGGGTCCAGCTGGAGGGACAGCTCTGCCCCTGTCCCTGTGACCTGCAGAACAGACCATTCTTGTCACCCTCAGCTTCCTGAGGGTTGAGGTCAGAGGGGAGAGAGTGAGACAGATGGTTTAGGGCTGTTTTCCTCATGCTTCTGTTCCTGGTGGCACCACCAGAAAAGCCAGGTGTGATGGGGAGCATTTGTCTGGCAACCTGGAACCCCCAAGCCTGGCCAGTCAGAGCCAGAGGATTCTTCCCAGCTGCACACCATGTGGACAGGAAACGGACTTGTCCCAGGGTACATAGCCACTCTGAGGGAGACTCGAACCCAAACCCTGGGTGGAGTCTCTGCCCAACCTCCCTCTGTCCCCACCCTTGCCCGCGCCGCTCTGCAGTAGTCTGGGTGACTGGTCCTTACCTGCCCGGTGGCCAGTCTTCCCACCTGTGACAGGGGGACAGGTATGCAGATCCCTGGCAGTGGCCCTGGCAACCTGGTTCTTCCTCTTTTGGGGTTATTTCTTCATACTTTCTGGAAATAGTTTCATGGACAAGGAGGAAATAGCAATACTGGGGGACCCCTGGAGTCCTCCAGCCACCCCTGATTCTAGGCAGTCTCAACTGGATGGAAGTGCTAACTACCTCAGTCATTTGTTCATTCACTCATTCACACACATACACTTAGTAAGTACCTTCTAAGTGCCAGGGTCAGAGGTGAGACAGAGTGCCACTCTAGGGTCCTTCTTGCGGACAGTTCCAGGTCATTGGTCAATAGGAGTGTGTAACCAGTAGGGAGAAGGAGACACATGTGCTTTCCAAAGCCTGGCCCAACCTATGCTTTAAGACTCCAAGCTCCACCGTGAGGGAATCTGCAGATTCCAGAGAAGGGATACCTCGCTCTGCCCTACCCCTGCCTGTAACCTGCCTTGTACTTTTGAACCAGTGCCTCTGCTTTAATTGGTCCTCAGTTTCCCCAGCAAGGGTGATCTTGAAGGCAGAGTATTCTGGGGCTCTGCAAGAGTGTCTACAAGACACTGTGCTTTCCTGCCATTTGAAGTCACAAACCTAATGCTGGGCAGGTGACAGAAGCTGAGAGTGGAGATGGGTGCTCGCCTGTGACTCTTTGGCTCCAGATGGTTGTTGCCATGGGGAAGGTGGGTCTAGGGTTTCCATAGCCTTAGATATTTCAAAAGAAATCAGAAAAGGCTATTTAATAATCTCTGGAGTATTTAACATTTGGAGCCTAGTGGAAAACTATTGGTAGACATCACTGGCCTAAGTGCATATCTATGATCTGTACCACCCCCTTGGCAACCTAGGGTTTGACTTTAGGGTGCGGGAGCCCACAGCCCAAGGATGCTGAGCCCCAGGGATGCTATGGACAAATTAACAAGCTTTTGTTGCGGCAGCTCTTGGGGAGGGGGTGGTGAACAATGGTACACAGGGCCTTTGTGATAGCAGAACAGGCAGGGGAGGCTGTGGCCAGAGATGTCCCTAGCCTGCCGAAGGGACTTGAGGCCAACACCAGACCCTGTTTGACAGGCAGACAAGAGGCCAGCAGAGGGCAAGGCTGAGAGCCCACTCAAGGGCCGACTGGTGACCTCATGGCGGATGCCGGGGGACCGGCCCACGCTGTTCAATCCGTTCCTGCTGTCCCTGGGGGTCCTCAGGTGGCAAAGGGTAGGCTGGCTCCCACGGGGGCTGGAGGGGTGAGGGTGGACAGAGAGGGGAGGTCCCCGGGAGGCACTCCCCTGGAAGGAGAGTGGGCTGCACAGCTCTTGAGCCCTTGGACTCTTTGCAGCGAGTGTCCCACCTCCAGAGCAGGCTTGGGGCTTCCATCAGAGGTCAGGATGAGAGGTGACCGGCCATCTCAGAGCTGGAAACTTCTAACCTGCAGTGCTCACAAAGCCCCGGGGCCTAGGAGCCAGGTGAGGGAGAAGGCAAGGGGGAGGCAGTCATCAGGGGCTCTTGGGACTGCGGAGCATGTCTCAGACCTGGGCCCTCGCCAGTTTTAGAATCATCTGGCATTACGTAACCCATCTCCTGCCCAGAGAGGCCTGTAAACACTCAGACCCCGGCTTGGGGGCTTCCTCAAGGACAGGGAGGGGAAGCAGCTGAGATATGTACCCTCCTCCTGTCCCCTCACAGTAGGAGGGGAGGGGACTGCCATCTGGAGGGTCCATGGGCTGGCCTCACTCAGCGATGGCCCTCACTCAGCGATGGCCTCACTGCTATTGGCTGTGAGTCCAGCACTAGGTCAGGCACCTTGGAGACAGTTGGCCCCATGGAAAACTCAGAGTTTTGATTGTCACATCTGTCTGGGGGTGGGGCAGTCGGGGGGGGGGATTCAGGGCTGCAGGGAGGAGTCAGGGTCAAGTTACAGAGATGGGAAGGGCTTCCAAACATTTCCTGATCCACTTCCCAAGTCCGTCTCCCCTGAGAGGTTGGGGTCGGGAGGGCTGGGGAGATAGCTTAGTAGAATAAGCGGTTGCCTGGCAAGCATGAGGTCCTGAGTTCAATCCCTGGTTCTGCAAAAAAAAAAAAAAAAAGGAGGTTGGGGTTGGGGCTGGGTTGCCAGGACAGCCAGAAGACAAGGCAGCAGCTACCTTAGCACCCTAGCAAAGAGTCACCGTCACACAGCAGGGCTGGCTGGCAGGAGGAGGTCAGTCCTCAGTGGAGAGGGGAGGGCAGCAGGCAGACCCACTCTGGGATGGAGGTAATAGGAATTACTGTGCACCTACTGTGTTCCTGTTCTGATATCCCCATTGGACAGATGCGACGGCTGAGACTTGGGGAGTTTTCAGGCAGCTGTTTTACCACTTGGGGGTGAGGACGCTCAGGCATGAAGGACGGGACTTCAGGGTCCTTACAGATGGCTTTGGAAGATGTTTCAAACACGTCTCCCATGAAACTCACCCCCAGGCCAAGGGCCAGGAAGCCTGGGGTCAGATTCTATCTCTGCTCCTAACTGTGCTTTGCAGCACTGTCTCCCTTCTCTGAGCCTCAATAGAACAATGGCTTGAGATTGGATGACCCCAAAGTTTGGTGGCTTGGGTCTTTGCCAGCTTACCCTCTCACCCCTGGGTCCCTGAGGTTGTGCCACCTCTGTTCTGGTGAAGTGAGTTGTGGTTTCTCCATTTCTGTATTCATTCATCTGACCAACGTTTACTGAGGCTGTACTGCGGCCCAGGCTGCCTCTAAGAGATAGAAACACCCTCATCCTGGCCACAGAGAGCATCATGAGGGGAGGATTGTGGGTAAGGGGTCAGATGCAGGGAGCACCTGGCAGGGGTCCAATATAGGACGCATCAGGCAAGAGATGCAGGAAGGCATCTCCTACATCAGGCATCAGATGTAGGAAGCACCAGGAAAGAATTTCTGACTTATTTTTTAACACTTTGGTTTGCTTTGAACTGAAACTTGAAGGGTGAGGAGGAATTTCCTAGACAAACTTCTAGGGGTGGCAAGAATGTGTGTGTGTGTGTGTGTGTGTGTGTGTGTGTGTGTGTGTGTGTGTGTTGGGGTAGAAAGCCAGGAAGGGAAGTGTTCCAGACATGGCAATCAGGAGGTACAGAGGATGTGGTTTATCCTGGGAATTCCCAGTAGGCCAGCCTATGTCCATCGTGTGAGGTGTGCATGAGGCCAGGGATCACAGATCAATGCCCAGTGACTTCGCTGGCCTGGAGAACTGACAGCTTTGTGTGGGGGCACATTCTGGGCACAGTGTAGAGGCTCTAGACGCCTGAAGCTAGTGAGGGGTTGGTGCTGTGGGTCAGGTCCCTGTGGAGGGCGGGCTCCCTCTTCTCTCAGCGCTGAAGGCCTGACTAAAGCATAGGGTGGTGAGAGTGCCGGAGGCCACTAATATCTCCTCAGGTGACTTTCCTGTGACCTCATTCCTCACGGTAGAGAGGCTCCAAGTGGGCGGGGCTAGCAAAGGACTTCAGTTCCCTGAGCTTTTTTTTTTTTTTTGTCTTTTTGAGACAGGGTCTCACTATGCAGTTCAGGCTGGCCTTAAGCTCACTTTGTAGCTCAGGCTGGTCTCAAACTCACAACAATCCTCCTGCCTCAGCCTCCCGAGTGCTGGGATTACAGGCATGCGCCACCACGCCCAGCCCCTTTTTTTTTTTTTTTTTAATGTGTGAAATGGGGATAGAAATTACAAGAGCAATAATTTTTGTTGTTTTGTTTTTTGAGACACGGTCTCACTTTGTAGTCCAGGCTAGCCTTGAACTCACTATACTGTATAGCCTAGCTGGCCCCAAACTTGAGGTGATCTCCTGCTTCAGCTTCTGGAGTGCTGGGATTACAGGTGTATGCCACCACATCCAGCCTGATTTTTGAACTCTAAATCAAGGCAGTAGAATAACGGAAATGCAAAGTAACCCAGGTTTGCTTAGTAATCCTGTCTAATGATAGATAACTAGGGATAAGGAGGTTTACTTGGGTTAATGGTTAACATACCACAGGACTATAATTCATATGTATGGAGGTTGGCAGCTCTGAACCACTCGTGGCATGGGATAATCAGCACACATTACTAGTGTTTTAAGTTGGCTGGAAGGTGTTAATCCTGAGAACAACCTCACGAGGTAGTAGGTTTAGCCCATTTTACCGAAGGTGAAATTGAGGCACAGGTAAGTACTTGCTTAAGGTAACACAGGATTTGAGGGCTGTGCTAAGGAGCGTCACGTGGGTTTAGCGACAAATTCCATTCCTCATCTGCAGGACTCAGATGAGCTTTAACAAACTGCCAATGTTCTTACAAACTGAGCGATTGGGTGTACACCCATACGCAGAACCCAAAGCGAGGTTCTTTATAATTCCGTCTCTCATTGCGTGACCTCAGGCGAGTCGATTCACCTGCCTGACCCTCCCATTTATTAGTAAAATGGAGACAAGGAGTCCCGCCTCTCAGGTCTGTGGTAAGCACGGAAGCTCCCTAAACAGATAACAAGTGGGACCCAGCGGGTGTCTCCCAAATAACCAAGCACAGAGACCTAGCGGCCCCAGCCGGAGCAGAGAGCCCGGACCGAGCCAGGAGGGGGCCACGCCCACATTTCCCCAGCCCGAGAGCTGTTGCGGACCGAGTCACCTGCGCGCGCGCGCGCGCGCCCTTCCCCCCACCCCCGCCCGTCCGCGCGCCGGCGCCCGAACCGCGCCCGCCCTCCTGGCAGCGAACCGCCTCCTCTCGGCCCCACCGTCCCAGCCTGTCCGCCCCGTCGCATCGGCCCCGCCCCCAGATCTGTTCCGCGTTCTCATTGGTCAGTGTGGTGCCCCTGCCGTTGTTTGTCCTGGAGTCTCCACCGCCCATTGGTCCGCCCAGGTCCTCCCAGGAAGTTTAAAAAAAAAAAAAAGTTTTATGGGCGGATGGAAGGGGCTGGGACCGCGGCGGGGAAAGGAAGGGCTGGCGCTGCGGCGGCGGCGGGCGGCCGAGAGGGGCAGCGGCGGCGGGGTGCCCGCGCTGCGCGGCCCGGCCCCAGGGCCCCTTCGTCCTTCCTGCCCGCGGTCCCCGCCGCGACGGGGCGTCGCCATGACGGTGAGTGCCTGCGGCATGGTGGGGGCGACCGCCGAGCGGCGCGCTGGGACGGCCCCTGCCCGCTTCCCGGAGCCGGAGGTCTCGGGTGGACCCGCATCCCGGTAGCCCGGGCTACCCTTGGCGATGGGAACGACCCTTGCCGGCTCGATCCCCACCCCCTCCTATACGGGACTAGTCCCGAAGGGGTCCCCGGCGACCTTTTCACACTCCCTGTCCGCCCCTTGGGTGAAGACCCAGTGCTCCCAGGCCGCCAGGAGCCCCGGACCGCTGGAAAATCGCAGACTAGCTGGGCGGGATCCGGTCGTCGCCGGGGCCAACAGGGTGGGCGGCTCTGACCTGGCCTAGGAAGGGTGGCCGCACGAGAAGGGCGTGTCCCAGAAGTCCATCCTGGGAGCCCATCCTGGCACTTTGAAGGCAATGTCTTACTGGCTTAACCGCTGGGGCCACGGGGGGTGAGCTGTGAATGGGGTGAGGGTGTGGTGGACGGGTTTGTATTTTTCTTGGGACTGAACTCTGTACAAGTCTCTCTACCTGAAGCTTACTTATCATTGGGAGCCTAACCACCACCTAATCACCGAGGTCACTGTTCTCCCCATTTTACATCCTGGGAAAATTGAGGCTTGGGGAAGGACGTTGATGAGTTGACCAAACGTGTTTTAGAGAGGGGGATACCACACTTGATTTCTGGCTGTTGGCCTTGGGAGGCTCTGTGAGGCCGGTGGCTAGGGGAAGGGTGAGCAGCGAGTGTGCCTGTGCACAAGTGCCTGCCTCGTGGGGAGTGGGCCAGACTGCCAGGGCATGGTGCTGCAGCCCCAGTTCTTGTGAGCCTGGTTGGTGGCTTAGCCCTGCTGCCTGGACTTCCTCGGCCTCCGCACATCCTGCCACCTCCCAGCTGGCCCTTCCTGTTGTCAGGAGCCTCCCCTTCCCTGGCGGGGAGCAGAGTGGGGTGTGGGGTGAGGAGCTGAGTTAGTGCCCTAAGGCCGACGGGGAGGTGGTGCTCTCAGGGTCCTAGACAGATCCCTGACGGTTGGTGGTGCTGCCCCTACCAAACTGCAGGGAAACTGAGGTGAAGTGACCCATCCCGGGGGGTGAGGTTTGTCCCTGGCTGGGCCAGAGTTTGTATCCAGGTCCGCCCCAGTTTTTTTCCGGGGGAGAGATAAGAAATGTACACAGTTGCCGCTCCCAGCAGAACAGCAGGGCCCAGGGAGGGTGAGGCTGTGAGGTGTAGCTGGCTTGGGAGGAGGGACTGGGCGTCACTGCCCCGGTGTGAGGAGGGCTTTGCAGGTCGCTGTCCTGCAGTGCTAGGACCTCCTCTCAAGTGGACTAGGGAAGGAGGCAGAGCGTTCAGAGGATTGGGGACCGAGGCTACATGGCCATGTTGGGAGAGCAAAGGGAAGGGAGGCGCAAGGCTCAGGGTCAGGGGTCCTGTGGAGCCACTAAAGGTTTCAGAGCAGAAAAGAAGCTCTTGAAAGAGCATGCACAGTGCTCGCTGGATTCACCTGGTCCCTTTCAGACTTGAGCCTGCTATGTCTTTTACCTGCCCTCCACTCCCCTGGCACATCGCTGTGGTCTCACACCCAGACCCCAGCGATCTGCACAGTGCCAATGGCTTAGGGAGGGGTGGCAGCCCAGAGGTGTCAGGGAGCTGGTGATTTTCAGTGGCGTGGAGTCAGGATCCTCTTCCTTGCACTCCCTCTTGCCTCAGCCCTAGCACAGCTTTGCTGAGAGCCCTCATCCTCCACACTGCCAGGCATGAAATTATGTACTTGGTCTCTTGTTTACTGTCTGTCTCTCCCCCAAGAGCCACAGGGCAGGGGCCTGTGACTCTTGTTCACAGCTGATATCCTGCCTTAGGACAGTTGCCTGGTGCTTTAGAGAAAAATGAAGACTCCCTGAGCCCCCATCTGTGCTGGGTCCCCATGAGAGAAATGCCCAGCAGGAGGAGCAGATGAAATCCTGATGCCACCAGCCTGCGTGAGGGGCGTCAGCAGGGCTGGGCAGGGGCAGCCAGCACAGTGTGTGGTGCCTGCCTAGAGGTGGCAATTAAGCTGGGGCTTTGGGAATGAGTAGGGACTTGCTCCACAAATGGCAGAGGAAGCCTAGCATTTCAGGCTTAGGGCCCGGCAGGTGTGAAGGGCTCCGAGTCAGTGTGTGGAGCTCTGGAGCACTGCGTGGGTGGAGCTCTGTCGGAATGCAAGTGGACACTCTGGGCCATCCCAAGGCAGCTGTTCTTTATTTTAGAACCCCCTCTGGAGGTCTTTTTGGTTTTTTTTTTTTTTTTTTTTTGTCTTTTTGAGGCAGGGTCTCACTATGCAGTTCAGGCTGGCCTTAAGCTCACTTTGTAGCCCAGGCTGGTCTTGAACTCACAACAATCCTCCTGCCTCAGCCTCCCAAGTGCTGGGATTACAGGCCTGCGCCACCACGCCCAGCCTTTTTGTTTGTTTTTTGAGAGAGGATCTTCCTATGTATTCCAG
>PVKA01039343.1:0-19537 GCA_004027165.1 Ctenomys sociabilis
TATTTATGTATATATACAGGGTAGCTGGATAATTGTACTTCTGATTTTCACCAGTCTATTGAAAGGAGAAGGTAGCACTAATCTTTTCTTAATCAATTTTGTATGCTTTTATCTGGTAATGTAAACAACTAATTTAAAGACAACTTTATGCAGTATAACAACCATTTTTGAGTTCCTATTATTTTGATTAGTGAAATGAGCATTGTTTCTAATGTATTTTCTACTACTTTTTATTCTCTTAAAAAAAAAAAAACAGAGCTATGCCATTTCACTCCAAACAAATGTCATCAAAGAGAAGCAATAGATACTGATGAGAAAGAAAGGAAGCAGAGAAAATGTCAGTTATTTGCAAATGCAACTCAGTACAACCAGTTTAGAAAATGATGCAGAGCGTCCTTGAGAAATTGAAACTACTGGTGCGCGTTCATCAGTCTCCCTACTGGCCATATGTACCTAAGGGAGACAAAAATATTTAGAACAAAAAGATCCCTACAGCCCCGTGTTCTATTGTAGCACTCTTTGTAATAACCAAAATATGAAATCACACCACATATGCTACAGCAGAAAAACAGATCAAAGAAAATGTGACTTAGTGGGGTGCTGCATGGACACAAAAAAAAGGTAAAAGCCTGAAATCCTATGACTTGCCACAACTTGGATGGAACTCGAGGTCAAGTTTTGTTGAGTGAAGCAAACTTGACACAGAAAAACAAATGTCATGCATACTGATTTAACGAAACCAAAAAGTCATCCTTGTAAAGGACGGAATTGAATAGCTGATACAGATGCAAAAGGATAGAGAGAAATGGGGCCAGACAAAATACAGAGGGCCCACTAGGGCCTGGGAAGGGGAGCAGGGCAGGGGACCTGGGGACAAAGTAGAGGGGAAGCATGTGTGTGAAGAAGTGTCACAGTGAATCCCATTATTCTGTACACCTAACAGTGTTAAATAAATAATTGGAGTAACAGCAAAACTGTGTTCCCTGAAACTGCATTTTCCTTAGTATTATTTCACATTCTTGTAAGCAGTGTTTTCCTTTTACGTTCTTTCCTTCTTTTGTCTGCAAGTTTTCACTAGAAATTAAAAAAAAGAAAGCCTCGAAAGTCCAGGAAGGGAAGGCCAGATAGCTCAGTGGTCCAAAGCACCTGCTTAGGCTGAGTGCAATGGCCGGTTCTATCCCCGGCATGTGCTGCCAGCCTGCCCCAGGGTGCGCTGAGATGGTGCTTGAGACTGCGCAGAGTGGTGCTCCGCTGTAATGCCAGCGCTCTGGGAGGCTGGAAACAGGAGAAGCACTGAGTCCAATTTGCAGTGAGACCCTGTTGACCCAGTAAACTCTGTTCTAAAAATACGAAAAAGAAAAGTCCAGGAAATGCCTGCAAGCCATCTCTTTACTAGACATCAACTGAAGGAAAAGCTTAGAAAAATAATTGAATTGAGCTTTTGGCAGCCAATGATACTTTTGGCAAATGTTGTTAAAGATGTAAATTAAGGCTGATTCTCAAAAATTTATGCATGTCACAGTTTTCAAAACTATATATGAAAAAGTAAAAGGGGAAGCCGTACCATTCTTGTTAGAGTGATATTTTACTTGAATAGTTAACACACAGCTGTAAAAGTCATTTTAAGGAGATCCTAAATTAAGAAAGATTTTATTTGTTTGACTTAAAATGAAATCACAAGGATTGGATTTATCCTCCTTTAAACAACTGATAAAACACACTGTGGAAAACAAGAATTCTTAAGACAACATACATTGGGCAACCAAGGACTCTGAGACCTGGGAGGGAAGGGCACAAGCCTTGTAGGGCCCCAGGTCAGTGTTCTGAGAGAGTTCCAGGCTGGAGCATTCATTCTGAGGCGAGTGCAGGTGCGGGCCCCTGGTCTCTAAGTTCAAACTGGAAGAAAGACAGAGCAAGTAAAGCACTAGGTGCTTCTAAGGGGCAAAGTTCCAAAGATCTACAGAAAGCCTGCCTCAACTCTGCACCTCAGTACTGGCCAGAGAATGTGAGTGTGACAGGAACCCAAGGCTAGATAGAGAACCACTCTAAGAGAGTAGAGAATGCCCATAACAGGTAGGCACCTGCGACCCTCCTTCCAAAACCTGAACTCAAAACAAAAACAAAATACACTGAAAGGCTTTTCCTCAGTGTAGAGGAAGCCTTAGCAATAGATTAAATCATGTTTTCATCCTACCCTAACAAGATGAAAAAACACACTAAAAGGTCAACTTCTTTATTGGTATTTCAGTTGTTGTCCAAACAAATCTCAAGAATATTTTTAGAAATTCAAAAATAGCCAGTAACCAAACAAGTAAATTTCACAATGCCAGGAATCCAGGCAAAGAAAGAAACTTGGAAATGCAGCTCAAATGGGGAAGCAAATAAATCAATTGTTTCTGACCCAGAACTCACTCAGATGATAAAAACATGCCCGGAAAATTTTGCTGGTTATTCTAATGGTGTTTCATAAGGTCACATAGCTAGAGGAAAGAATGACATATGCAGGAAGGCCACGAAGATACAAATGGAACTTCTGCAGAGGAAAGCTATGATGCCTGATGTGAAAAATAGACTGATAAGTTTAAGAGCAGACTGTACATAAGCAGATAAATAGTCAGTGAGCCAGAAGATAGCAAGAGAAGCCATCCAAACTTGGACCAGAGGTGGAGCTCAGCAGTGCAATGCCTGCCTAGAAAATATGAAGCCTTGAGTTGAATTCCTGATGCCAAAAACAAAGAAGAAGAAGAAACCATCCAAATGGACATGAAGTACAGAGTGGAGCCAGAAAAATAAAGTAACAGTGGACTGTACAATGATTTCAAGCATCTTAATAAACACGTGGTTGAATTCATCCAAGTGCTGTGGAATACAGAAACTCTGAAACGACACCCAAGATTTGGAGGCAGATGTATTTCACAGATTGAGCTCTTTTCCCAGAATATCAGACCTCTCTCTCTCTCTAGTGGCAGACGGATTTTATTGGGGGATGTGCAAGACGAAGGTCCAAAGGCAAGACAGAGCAGCCCAGGAGGTCTTCAGAGCAACCAGCAAAGTGACACATCAGCCACAAGGGTAGATTAATGGTCACAGAACTTGGTACAACCAGACATCCTGCATGTCGGTTGCACTCATGTAGTTACAGGGGTTAAGAGAGGGATTACAGAGCTATGAAGAAGTTACAGGGCTACGCAGTTTCAAAAACATGAAGCTTTTTTAAAAAGAACAATTCTTCTTGTACAGTTTTTCCTTTTCAAAAGGAGATGGAAGATAAAATATGTAAAGAAATAAAGGTCTATGGGGGCTGTGGATTAGCTCACTTGTTCAAGTATCTGCTTGGACAACCCCAGTCAGGCACAGGGGACTGTGGTTCAATCCCTAGCTCAACATGCCTTACCAGATCCACCCTTAAGACAGCCTGAGCCAAAAAAAAAAAAAAAAAAAAAATAGAGAGATAGAAATAAGGATCTAATGCTTTTTAATGCTGAAAATTATACTTCCACAGATCTGAGAATTTTACTGTCTTCTGAGGACAAGAAACATAAACAAAAGTCCATGGAGGTACATATGAATAAAATTGCTTAAAGTCAGTAAGAACTCAAATTTCTTAGACATGCCTGAGACAGAAATATTCACTGTGTAAAAAGAATACAGACAGTCTTCTCATGGGAATGTCACAAGCTAAACAACCTAGATTTTACAACCACAAAGCAAACAAAAAACTCACATACCTGCAATTATATATAAGTATGGAGGAAAAACATTTTCACACACAGAGCTCAATTTTTAAAAAACTGTATGTACAGGAGCCAGAAATGGTGATGCATGCCTGTAATCCCAGCACTTGGAAGGCTGAGGTAGGAGGATCATGGCAAGTTTGCGACCAGCCTAGACTACAAAATGAGCTCAGAGCCAGCCCAAGCTTCATAGTGAAACCCTGTCTCATAAAAGAAGAAAACAAAAAGAAAAACAAGTAAATAAAAATAAAAATTGTATGTACATAAACAGAAGGAATCTATTACTAAGACAGGCTCTGCACTACCTAGTTTTTATTGGTTTTAAAGCTTTAAAGCCAGGCATGGTGGTACGTGCCTATAATTCCAGCTGTTTCAGAGGCTAAGATCACAAGTTCATAGCTAACCTGGGAGTCTTAATGAGTACAGGTCTCAAAACAAAAAAGATAGATAGTTGATAGATATATGATATGATATGATATGATATGATATGATATGATATGATATGATATGATATGATATGATATGATGGATGGATGGATGGATGGACAGATGGATGGACAGACAGCACAGGTGATTATCTCAGTGCTCCTTGGGTTTACACCCCAACAAGAAGAAAGAAATTATAGTAATGAAGCCAGCTTGGTATACATGTGAAGACTGACTGCTTGACCAGTGATGAAGACAGTATGCAGGTTCAGAGCTGCCCGTACTGGGTCAATTCCTTTTGAACAGAGAGCAAAGTTAGCACAGCAAAGTCCCTCCATGGGAGCACAGGTAAGAAACAAAGCAGGCAACTCCTGTTTTATCTAGACCCTGAGAATAGATATCAGCTCCTACCTATCCTCACTTGTGCATTTTCCTTTCACTGTTCTTCAACTTTGCAAAAGTCTGTGCTCTGATAAATGACTAAGAAAGCTCTGCCCAGTGTTTGAGCCTGGTTTGCCATAGCTAGAATCCCAAGCAGTGCCTCATATGTGCGTCAGAGATGCTCTCCAGCAGAGGACACCAAAAAGGTGGCCCTCACTCAAGGAGCACAGCAGCCTGGGCACTATCAGATAGGACAACGGATGTGTAGCAAGACCCTGTACCAAATACATAAAGAATAAAAGATTCTATATTAATTTTATTGAGAAAGAAGTAACAATGAAACAGTTTCAAAACAGGTTAGGAAGACAGTTACAATAATTAATACATTGCATGTTGTTGTTTTTGTAGTAGTTATTCATAGTACAAGACACAGAGATGATATCTTGTCTAAACACTATTAGTTCAAAACTTTCTTCTCATTGAATTAAGAGGAAGTAGCTGTGTATCTGTGCTACCTATTTTGTATATACAGACATATTTTTTATTACAAAATTGTCCTTTATTTATATCCCCCTTTTTGTTTACTTTTGTGAGAAATGGGTATTCCATTGTCATGCATACATCGTAGGTGCATGAATTCAGCAAAGTAATCCAATATAGTCCCTAGCCCTTCAAGGTCAGTGAGGACGCAAGACATAAAAAAACCTGTACTGTAACATCCTATAACTCAGCGGTGTCCCAAATTTTCAGATCAAGGAAATTATGGAGCCACAGAGGACAGTGACAATGTAGAGTGTGCCTAAGGAGAGTCACATGGAGAGAAAACATTCGCTCAGACTTTCACAGAGAGCAAACTGGTCAAGCAATGGCTGTGACTCGTCCACATGGCTGACACTGACAAAAGATCTACAGACGGTGTGTGGTACAGGATTTCAGGGTAAAGCCTGAAGGGATTTGACTGACCTTGTCAGATACAAAAGTTACATTTCTTGTTATATAGGTCTTGCTTGGTCTTGGTCTTAGCCATCCAGCAGAAAAAAATAAAAATGAGGTATAAAAAGTAAAGCCACACCAAGAAAACAGTATGCAATGTATTAATTACTGAATCTGTCCTACTAATTTGATTTGAAACTGTCTCATTGCTATTTGTTCTTCAATGAAATTGTGGAAAAATAAAAAAATTTTAAAAACATAAAGCCTTATTAATATGCTGAGCTATAAAAGGCTCAAGTCAACAACTTCTGACATTGCCAGTCATGCAGATAACCCCCTACTATTATGGAGTACAGTGCTGTATGTGTATATCATGTCAGACATTCGAGGTCAGCACAAATCTCTTTCCAGATGTTCCCTGAGCCCCAGTAGTAGCAACCAAAGAAGCAGAGTTCTCCCCAACCCTCACCAACATGGAGCATGAAGAATGAGTAGCTCCCATTCGAACGAGCCACAAAGGACTACCTCTTTCAGAAATGCCACTGCCTGGTCAAAGCAAGTACATGATCAATGAGAGAATATAACGGAGCTGGAATCACTCCATTATTCACTTTGTAACAATTGTATGTTAATTAATTATTATGTCAAGCAAAGTGAGAATTATTAAGAGAGAAAAACAGAAGTGATAAGACAGCCTCTGATAAGAAATAAAGCAATATTAGGAGAACAACAGTGACAGTAAGAACAAAAGAAATGAACTAAATTTTCAGTGATGTCTAAATAGTAGAAAGGAAAGGATGAAACTGACCTATTTTGGCACTCCCTGAAGGACTAAAGGGAAACCTGAAATTTCCAGATACAAAAGATCACAGGACAGAGACGACTAGCTTTCCACAAAGCCCATTCTCTCTCTCTTTAGACTAAAGGATCAAAGAGGTCACACACACTTCTCTAGTTTTTCTGCTGTTAACCATGTGCCTTAAATTTTTCTCAGTGGAATGTGGGCAGAAATGGCGCCTGTGCCCTTTGGGCCAGGACTTGCATGGGGCAGGAGTTCCTCCTCCAGAGGCCCCTGTTGTCCTTGCGACCTGCTGTCTTCAACCCCTTCCTCTGGGCATAATACTCTAGGTGGTGGTGGAGCTTCCGGATGAAAAGAGCCTGGATCTCCACATGGCCTCACGGAGGTCAGTGGCAGTGTGAACGATCAACTCGCGCGATGGTGCAATGTAAAGCCATTTTGTAATATTTGTATTACAGCATTTTATCGATGGAAACTAAAACAAAGAGTACTGCTCATAGAAGTATGAGGGTTTGAGGAGACAGCTCGGCAGTCTAAGAGCCCCAAAGTGATGGGGAGCAATACCAGACATTTATTGTATTGGGTGATATGTGGAAATATTTTCTTGTTAGGAACATTAAACTATTTGTTTTTCTTAGTTGAATTTTTTTAGATTCCATACCTGAATCCAAGCCCTGTACTGAATGAGTACATGCAGAATAAGTAAGGCAAGATGTGTAGTCTGAAGGGAGGAAAGGGAGGCGTCAGTGGAAGATGTCACTTTGCTGGGGCACCAGTAGGACAGCTGCAGTGCACATGGAGGTTCAGTTAGGATTTTTTCTTCTCTTTTGCTTCATGTTCCTTCTAGAGAATAAGCCCTCCAACTTGGAGCAGTCACTTTGCATGGTCTTCGCAGAAGTCAGTGTCATAGAAGACTTCATGGTTTACCCTGGGACAGTGTGGTGCTTCTAGAGCCCAGTTGGCATGTGTAGTACTCATGTTCTGCTTAAATTGTTCGGCTAAGGGGCTAGGGAGGTATCTTAGCAGAATAAGCACTTGCCTGGCAAGCACAAGGTCCTGAGTTCAATCCCTGGCACCAACAATCAATCAATCAATCGTCAGGCTATGCGATCCTTTAAAACTGCATCCCTTGGAAATATAGCCCAGAAGCACAAGTGCCTTCCTGGCAAGCACAACGAGTTCAATGCCTGGTACATAGAAAATATAAATACATACATACATACATCTGCATCCCTTGTCCTCCAGATAGGGTTGACAGATTAAAAAAAAGACCTCCAATCAAATTTGCATTTAAGGTGAATAAATTTGAATGTAATTTGTCCCCAAATCTGAAAGCCCTACTCAGTGGGGATGAAAATGTCCTGGCAAGGAGTCTGGGGAGTTATCATAAATTAATATACCTCCTAGTACCAGATATGTCAGGCTTGTACCACGTGTCTCCAGTACCAGTGAAAATGTACCCCTTGTCCCTGTGCTACAGAAGTGGCCTGGGGGTGGTGCTGGAGCAGAGGTAGGGAAGCTCCCTACTGACAGGGAAAGACCTGCCCAGTTGACTCAGGTTTAATTAACTCCCTGGGAAAAGGAGATGCATAGAGAGACTTTGCATATATTGTCATACAGAAATGTCTCAACATCCTTAGAGATTTCCTGTTGGAAATTAGTACACTAGAGTAATGCTCACTTGGGACTCTGTGTGACATGTGTGAAGAAGGGCGTTTTCCCTTTAGCAGCGGGGCATGGAAACAGGGACACAGTTCAACTTTGGTAAAAACGGTGCAAATATGACCCAATATTGTGTTGATTTTATGGTGATTTTGGTCCTCCTCTATTAAAACACATATCGATTTACTGTATCTTCAAAATATGCAAATGGAGAAACTAGATGAGAAAATTAATCACAGAGAATGAATTGTTGACCAGGTTTAGGACCTCGATTGCTAGGCTCTTGAACACATGTCCAGAAGCACCACTCACTGCACAGCCGGTTCTTCTCCAGCAAAGGGTAGGTGTGCTTTCTCTGCACCATAATGTGTTCAGGTTCCATCCGTGTGAGGTTCTGCTCCTGTACTGCAACCTACTGCATGTGCAGGCCTTAAGTCTATGTCCAGTTAGGTCCCCATCATTCGGCTTGAGAAAAGAGAAGCAGACACAAGCTATGCTGAGGATCAGCAAGCATGCCGAGCTGGAGCAACAAAGGCCCCTACTCTAGCACAGTCTCCTCAAAACTGGTAGGTTTG
Source organism: Ctenomys sociabilis (assembly GCA_004027165.1). Classification (NCBI taxonomy): domain Eukaryota; kingdom Metazoa; phylum Chordata; class Mammalia; order Rodentia; family Ctenomyidae; genus Ctenomys; species Ctenomys sociabilis. The sequence continues at coordinate 8,511 of PVKA01039343.1, forward strand.
CTGTTGACTTGCAAGCAGAAAACAATCTCAGACACCTAGCTATTCTTGACAAGTATGCTATTTATTTTTCTTTTTTGAGACAGGGTCGTGCTATGTAGTTAGGGATGGCCTTGTGCTCACTTTTGCAGTGTCTAGGCTCATTGCAAACTAGCAGAAATCCTCCTGTATAAACCTCTGGAGGGCTGGGATTACAGACAGGCACTACCATGCCCAGGTCTGGGGTCAGCATGGTGCGCCCAGGGTTTTGGGGCCTGTGCAGCACATGGGGTCTGGGATCGAACTCTGGACCTTGTGCTTGCCAGGTAAGTGCTTGTGCCTCTGAGCTATCACCCCAGCCCAAGTATCATATTTACCAAAACACTTGATTATAGAGGAGGCAAATGTCATTTTATTTTCTATGTATACTTAAAAATATCTAAGATACAGCTTGTACCTTTAATCTTACAATAATGTTAATGTTCTATTAACATTAATCTTACAATAATGTAAGTGTTCTGCTAAAAATTGAAGTAACACTGTATGTTTTTATTGTATGCAACATAATATTTTCAGATGTAAATGCATTATGGTATAGCTAGATTCAGCTAATTTAAAAATATATCATTTGACAGTTTTCAATTTTGCTATAAAGTGTATAATATACACTTCTATACAGTTTTTTTTTTTCCAGAACCAGGGATTGAACTCAGGCTCTTGAGCTTGCTAGGGAAGTGCTTATTCCACTGCGCCATCTTCCCAGCCCTTAACTCAAGTTTTAAAAATCACTATTTTAGAAAAAATGTAAGGAATTATTGCCCAATAGTTATTTATGTCTTTAAAAGGAATTCATATTTTGAGGTCCATCTAATCTCATTTATAAAGATTTGTAAGGAATTTATCCACCCTCAATTTCTAGTTTCATTCACACTTTTTCTCCTACTAAGCAACATGCCACACTTCATCAGGGTAGGGTTTGCAGGTTGCAAGTTCAAAGTCAATGTTGTTGACTAAAGTCAAAATAGCCTCCAAGGGACCCAGGGAGATAACTCAGTTGAACAGGTGTTTGCCTGGCAAGCTCAGGGTCCTGAGTTCAATCCGCAGTACCAAAAAAAAAAAATCCTCCAAGTTCTGACAGGTCTTACATAAGGCTACGGAGGGGAATCTGTTCATTGATCTTCATTTATTTATTTCTTTATGTATTTACTACAACTTCTACAGGGTCTCACTATGCAGATCAGACTTGTTGTGATCCTCCTGTTTGCAGCCTCCCAAGCACTGGGATTACAGGTGCACACCACTACACCCAGTCTCCATTGCAATTTCAGCATGCCTGAGGGGCAGGGCCAGCACAGTACATGGAAGACTGAACCTCAGTCCCTGCACCTGCCTAAGCAAGCACTTTAATCCACTGAGCTATATGACAAGCCCTTGTTCCTTGCCTCTTGCAGTTCACCACCACCTACCTCCAGCCTCTGCTTTAAGAATACCACCTTCTCAGATTCAGACCTCTAGTCTCCCCTTAGTAAATTGCCATACAATCCCTCTGTATCTGTCCATCTTGACTTTTAATAATGATGCATGAACTTGAGTGGATTACAAAATGCTGGCAGGTCTGCCCACGGCTAGGGATAATTAACATCAGCAAACTGAGAGGCAAAGACCGACCCCAGATGTGGATGGCACTGACCACTCAGCATCAGCCTTGAGTGGGATAAAAAGGGAAAGAAGGGGGTAAGCCATTTTGAAGAGCTCCAGTCCTCCTACACAGGTGGCCTTTGCTGCTGTGGCCTTTGGACAGCAGTCCCCATATTTCAATATTCTGGTGCAGACTCGCACCCATGACTCTCCAGAGTGCTTCTGGACTGAAGCCCTTGGACCAGTGTGACAACCTTGATCCCTCTTGGTCTATGATTTGCATAGTTGGGCTGAGCCGGAGCATGCTCTAGTTACCACTACTCTGTTCTCTACTGATATAAACTTTAGCTTCCCCACATAGGGCTGGGAACGCGTGGTGCTTGCTGTCTGTGCTTGGCATATTTCACTTGACATGATGTTTTCCAGTTCCATCCAAGTAATAAATTTCACTTTTATGAGTATCTCCTATTCTTTAGTTAATAGACACTTTGGATGTTTCCACTTCTTGATATTGTGAGTGAAGTGAATGTGAGGGAAAATGTTTAGTGTTGTGAACCTGGCTTAGGACTCAAGATCCTGTTTAAGATTGTGATGTGCATTAAACTTCCCAATGTTCAATCTGAATCAGTTCAGATGAAAAGAATGTTTCCAGTTTAGTGTGTGGAGTGAATGAATAGCAAGGTGAAGAAAAAGTTGTGCCTGCGTTTTGGAGAATAAAAGATAGAGTCCATACTCATAGCGGTGTGGTATAAAAGGCAATTCACTTGAAATAGATACCAAAGAAAAAAATGCATGAAAGCAAATGAAGAATGCCAAGTGAAAACAAGAATTATAAATGGCTCAGTAGTCTTGGGTTATGCTAAACCAAGGTACAGACTATAGATTGGAAATTAAGGAATAGACATGTTCTTCTATAGACAGTTGTGAGCCATTGGTTTTTGTACAAGACACAACAGTATGTGAACTATGCTTCAGAAAGAGTAATCATTTTTAAGAAAGAATTAATAATCATGTTATTAGTGGAAACAATGAAAAAAAGATACATGTAGAAGAAATCACAACGCAAACACAGGAAACTCATTATACATTTACTTTGGCATCCGAGGTTCAAACTAAGAAGCAGAGAGCAGTGTGTGAGCAGAGGTTACCGAGGAGGAGTGGCTGGTGTCTGCTGCCCTGGGAGATCTCACTGGAAACAAATTCCTGGATGGCTCGTTATTCAGGCTGGAAGATTCTCTAGAGAACAAGTTCTTGGAGAAGACACGAAGCTTCCAGCCTGAGGAGTGTGTTCTTCCCTTGTTTGCGGAGTCCTGCCTTTGGTGCATCTCTTCTGTGTAAACAGTATAAGGTGGAAGAAGCTTTCATCTGACCACTGTTAGCCAGATGTGGAGAAAAGTGCTTAACAGGCCTGCAGCATAATCGCTCTAGTCCAGCCAACTCTGATGGCCTCAAGAAAAGAGAGAGCCATTAGAGAATGAGCCACCTATTCAAGCCAAGTATTCCATAGTTCTCATTAAATACAAACTACTTATAATAAGTCATTCTTCATTGGCATTACTGTGTTATACACTATAAAGTCTCTCCACTACAGAAGGGACTTTATAACATTTCTATTCCTTAATTTCTAATCTATAGTCTGCACTTCAATATAGCATAACCCAAAGCAGCTGAGCTATTTATGATTCTTGTTTTCACCTGGCATTCCTCGCTGTTATTCATGCATCTTTTCTTTGGTATCTATTTCATATAAATCATCATTTTTACCACTACAGAGGTCTATTTCGAGTCTTACTTTCTCTTCTTGTGTTTAAAACCAATTCATTTCCTGTTTGCTTTATAGCCATGCTTGATGCTTGAAGCTCGAACACTTTAAGCTCTCACACGATAACCTTAAGCTGGAATTCTTCCTCTTCCATCCTTACTCTGCTGCAGTTTCTTAATGGAAGAACATATCTACCAGTCTCACATCCATCCCCATTACCGCCGGGGGCTTTCTCTCTTCATTCTTATGCACTTTTCTTGGTAGTTACCAGTCACGCCTTCAAACAGATCACTGAGTATACATTATCTATAAAGGAATAATGTTTTAAAACTCAAGCTGGAGTCTTATGAGTATTGTACATGGGAAATTGCACTAGGGGAAGCAAATCTTCTGCTTACAGTAATACAAAATTTCTTGTTCTTTTTCTGTACTCTATGAGAGTAGTAGCTGGGATGACTTTCTATCACCAAATGTTTTAAATCTTTTTCCATTTATAATCACAGATTTTGACCAAGCAAGCAAGAGAAATGCAGCCTGGCTGCTGCTCTTAAGGACTACTCTGAAGCTGCACTATATTGAAATTGATGTATCGTGTCAAACAGATACTCTATTTAATAAATTTCAGGGTCAACTTTCACTTATTACATTTTCTTGTGATTTGAGACACAGGATTTTAAAAAAGAGGAAGGAAAACTACAAAATTATACAGCCCAAGCAATCTTCTGGAGTATTTTGCATACCTAAAATTGAAAACAATAGTAATCTGTAGGTGATGATTATAAAACTGGTGATAATGGCAAGGATTTGGGGATGATTAGCCAGGAGACATGAATGATTTCTAAAGAAAATATCTCAAAATAAAATTATTTTGAGGCTGTCTACATTTTAAAAGCACCATAATGAGACTAAAATAAAGAGCAACCTTGAAATTTCTGTTTTTCCTAATAGATGGCAATTAAGCTTTATGATTGTTCCAGGGATGATAAGATTCTGCTTAATTATTCTCCTCTCCCTGTCATCCATTCTACTTGTATTAGTGCTCAGGCAGAGAGTTCCGTATACCAGAATATAAAAACAATGGCAGCCTCTTACTGAGATTCCTCCCCAGGAAGATTATACAGGTCACCTCACAAGGTCACGTCACAGCAGCCCTGCCGAGCAGGAGACCTTCTATCTGTTGCGCTAGAGCTAAAATCACAGATCAGCTGGGCTGCCTCGACAGTGAGAGGCAACTCCGGGGTCCAAACGAAGCCCTTTCCAGAGCAATAGAGAGTCATTGACTGATTTCTGCGTACAGCAGAAGGGATATTAGGGGGTCTGCCAGATAGCTCAGCAGATTAAAGCGCCTCCTTAGGCAGGCTCAGGGAAGGGGTTTCAATCTCCAGAGTGCCCTGCCAGCCCCGCCCCCAGGGCGCACTGAGAGGGATTGAGACTGGGCGTGGTGGCTCATGCCTATAATCCTAGCACTTGGAAGGCTAAAAACAGGAGGATCACTACGAGTCCAATCTGTGTAGTGAGTCCCTGTAGACCCTGCACTCAATACATTTAAAAAAAAAAAAAAAGGAAAGAAAGGGTTTTAGTAAACAGTGTTTGAAGTTTACATTGACTTTTTCCCACCCTGTTCTGCCTTTCATCCTTTTCTTCTTTCCACTTAGAAGGTGTCCTGTGGGCTAACGTCCAGGCTCATGTACCAGGAATACCCAGTACCTGAAGGGCCAGGAGCTTAGTAACCGTCAGAGCAGATAAACAGTAATCCTCTATTTCTCAATAACTGATTTCCTCAAATGTCATCCATGAGGTGTTTCTTCCTTGCAGATTTCGGGGAGCTGCTCTCAGGTTATTGTCTTTCATGAAGCTGAATGGGAACCTAAGATTCTGTTTGCAGCAGAACCCTCTTTCCCAGAGGGTCTGGAGAGCACCGTTTCCATCAAAAGCTGAACTGGCAGTCCACGTTTCTCAAGGCCTTAACTGTACATTACAATCACCATTCCACCCTTTCGCTCAGCTGTGGCCCAATTCTTCACAACACGAGGTCCAGGTGTGGAACCCTAGCTCACATCTTTCGAAGTTCTCCAGGTAAGGTCATCTCAAGGCCCAGGTTGAGAACCACAATCTAGGATCCTTTTGAGCGCGTTTTGTTTCGCTGATCTGCTGGCTCAGCTCTGTGTTTTCCTGCCTCCTCATCACCCCGAATACCATGACAGAGGAGTGTCATTCACCGCCTGAACTTGGATGTGGCTCCAACCCTGAGAAAGAAGCAGGGCCTACAGTTTCTAAGAGCCATGACTTCCACCGAATCAATATATTCCAGTGTCCAAACTGAATTGTGTTGAGGGCCGGAGAGATAGCTCAGCCGTCTGAAGCACCTGTTTAGGCAAGCTTAGGCAGATGCAGGGGGCCACAGTTCGATCCTCGGCACCAGCACTCCCCCTGCCTCCGCCCACGGCCTGAGCCACTCAAATAAATACATAAATACTGTAAATATATATATATATATATATATATATATATATATATATATATATATATATATATATATTTATATATATTCTAATTCTCTTCGTTTACCCAACATATTTTAAGCTGATTATAAGCATTAACCTTCACTCATTTACAGAAAGAAGGATGATTTTCTGCTTCCAACCTACAGCCACACGTAAGTTGTGAGAATTGCATAGTCTTCCTTTCAAACTCTCCCTGAAAACGTCCCCTGCCGCACTGCGCGCCATGGCGCGCAGGAAGCAGCAGTGGCTGGAGCTGGCATCCAGGTGCCTTTGCTTGCTTTCCCTGTGTGAGACTGGACGTAAGGAAATGAAAACAAAATCTCAAAAATTATTGGAGATTCGAGATAAAAGTCCAGAAACAGACACGATGTGTTGACATTCCATGTCTCTGTTCCTGCAGGTCCCACGGTGCAGGGCTGGTAAGAGCTCCAAGCTGGGGAAGAGGAGGGACTCGCATTCCTGATAGGAAACTGGAAGCTGGCAGCTGCTCAGGGAAGAGCAGCAAGACCAGCCATCAGAGCCAGGGAGGTGGTAAAGAATCAAGGGCATGAGTCATCCATCCTGGCTGGCGTTTTGTTCTGTTTTTGTCATTAGATCAAGTTTCAATACATTTTATCTTAAACCTACCTCCCCTACCTGCACTCCCATTTTCCCCCTTAATTATGATTTTAAAAAAACTTGTCCAAAGTGCTCTAAAATCACCGCTAGGGTTGAGAACCTCGCTTCGGCTTCTGTCCTAACAACGTAAAACAAGACAGCAACAGTCTGACTGATGATTGGGATGTATAGAAAAAATAAAAATAAAAATTATTTCCTGTCTACATCTAAGTCAGTTTAAATCAGTGGATGGGCCCAAACTCAAACAGGACAAGCTCAGAGTTTTATGAGCCGATTCAAAATGAGTTTTAAAGCAAATTTAGAACCTAAAAGGCAATTTCATTCAAAATTCCTCTAGGCAGAAAAACCAATGGGACTTTAAAACAGCAAAATGCAAATAAAAGGACAGACTCAAGGGTAAAAATATTTTACAAGTTACAGTGACAGGACAAAAATTCTATTTAAATACGGGATAGTAGGAAGCCCATAGTTGTACAGCATTTAAAAATAAAGCACTAAGATAGGAATTAGAAAAGTCAGATAGAGTTTTAGTTCTGCCAATAAGTAAGAGCCCTAGGCAAGCTATAAAGTTTTCTGGGTCTTAGGTTTTTCATCCTTAAAAGAAAAATAAGAAACAATTGGTGTCTTTCACATCCCTGAAATATCTGGTTCTGTATGTACTCAAAAAGTTACACTCTGTGTGGTCTCAAAGGTATGAACATTTGGTTATAAGTTAAATTGCTTTAAAATCAAATTGTTTTGGACCTTATGATAGTCTTCACTTTATTCTTTTCTTAAAAAATACGTTTAGCACACAGCTTGGACTCATAGTGACCTCCTATTTTCAGCCTCCCCAGCGCTGGGATTACAGGCAAGTACCGCCATGCCCAGTGTCAGTGGCTGGTGCAGCGTGCTCAGGGGTGGGGCCAGGGGACGTGTGGGGCCAGGGATCAAGCACTTGCCTAAGCGGGTGCTTAGTTCACAAAACTATGTCTCCACCCTTCCCCCCTTTTTTTTCTTTCTTTCTTTCTATTCTTTTCCTTTTTTTGTTACCAGGACTCAAACTCATGACCTCACACTTGCCAGGAAGTTACTGGACTGGTGAAGCATATCCCTAGCCCTATTCTCTCTACTCTTAAGAAACTTCCTTGAATCAAATGTTGATAATAAGCCCCCATTCCTTCCAGAAATGATGTCTTACAATGTTACTTTCTAGTGTAATGACAACTATTCAGTTTTAAAATGAATAAAGACTCTTGGGGTGAGGGTGTAGCTCAGTGGTAGAGCACTTGCCAGTGCGCATTTGAGAAAATTTCCCAAGTACTGAGAAAAATCCATAAAGGCTCCTGATTTACTGTGTAATTCATAGACACTGAAGGTGAATCTTATTGTGAATCTGTATTGATTTGAAGTTAAGCACAGAGAAGCGTACCATGTAATTCTTTGTAAAACGTTATTGATTTATTGTATGATATATAGATGCTCATGGTGGAGCTTCATTGTGAGACCCTTATTCACCAGGCAATAGCATGTGAACAGCTAAGTTACTTTATGGTGAAACTCTCTGACTTACTATGGGGCCCCAAAGACTTTATGGTGTCTCTCTGTGATAACAAAACTTTAAATGTTATTAATTCACTGTAATATCTCCACAGATGCCCTTCTGAGGCCTCAGATGGGGCTGTAGCTAATCCTATTACCACTACTTCAGGGACGTCATTACTCACACAGGGTATCAGCCAGTCTTAGATATGTATGTGAAGAATCTTCCTCTTGGGAGGAAGGACAGACGATTTTACCCTCATTAAAACTCATTAATACCAGGGCCAGCCAGATAGCTCAGCAGACTAAAGCACCTGCTTAAGCTGAGTGCAGTGAATGGGGTTCAATCCCTGGGATGCCATGCTGGCCCCCCCCTGGTGACTGACAGGGGGCATGGTGGCGCATACCTGTAATCCCAAGGCTTGGGAGCCCGAAAACAGGAGGATCGCTGGGAGTCCGATCTACATAGTGAAACCCTGTAGACCCCGTACTAAATACAGGAAAGTCTATTCATCATTATTTGAACCACAAAACCAAATGAGGTAATAAAAATAAAATAAATTATTATCCTGGGGATGATTTTGTTAAATTGTCAGGAAAAACATGCTTCACCTTTGGCAAGATTTTCAAATTTGAAAATTATGAGAAAGAAACTATAAGAGGTATAAATTTGTATGTTTCTTGGCCCGAATAATACTATTAATTTATATTTTCCTTTTCAATTTAATTACAGATATTCTTAACTGGAAAATATTTTTTGTTTAAAAGGTTATCATGAATCAGTTACTCTTTAAAATTACCTTACTTTCCTGGAAATGAAATAAAATGAGCTATTTTTAGGATAAATTCAGTGTAAACATCAATTTTGAATAGATTAGCTTTTTCTCCTGTGTATATATAATTCAAATCTGCCCTATTTTAATTCTGCATATTTCTTTTCTGACTTTTCATAAAAATATACTCTTAGAAAAATGAGTAAACAAACTTGCATTTCAGTTTTTTTATTGTTTGAAAAATATAATGTGTTTAAGGTTTCTTGAAAGCAAGTAGTAATATTCAGTCATCCGTCCAATCTTACATAATTATATCTATTACTCAGAGCAACAGATTTGATGATAAAAATAGATATCAGTCACCATTAATCCGATATTCATGTTTTGAAAATCTGTAACATATATAGTGTTGTATGTAACCCTGTTTCTGTCCTTGTTTATGATTTTTTTTTTTTCTGCATTTAAGAGAGGTGACCAGGGTGTACAGGGTCTCACTATGTAGATCGGAGTCATAGTGAGTCTCCTGTTTTCAGCCTCCTAAGCGCTGGGATTACAGGCACGCCATCTCAATTGTCGTCACCCCGGAACGAGGCTGACACAGCAGGCCCAAGGATCGAGGCTGTTTAATCAGCTGAGCTGTTTGTCTGGCCCTCATGTTTCTGATTTTGTGTTCTTGCTTTTGTTTTTATTTTTACTCTTCAAAATAAAATAAAATTATAACAAAAAAGAAAGAAATATAACGTGATTGAGTGTGCTAGCACAGCTCCTTTCAGTGCTTCAGGCATGTAGCAGCTATCCCACAGGCAGTTCATTCCGGAATTTCCATTGGTGGGTGTGGTCACCTTCTTACCTGCCTATGGAATGTAACTGTGAAGAATGAAGTTTCAAGGGCCACTTGACTCTGATCCACCATTTCATTTTCTGTCTGTGAAACACTAAATACCTCTGAAGTCTGCTGCAAGTAACAAAATACACTTGAAAAAAAAAAGTCTTACACACACACACACACACACACACACACACTTAAATGAAGTGCCCCTTCTTCCCTCCCAGGGGCACACAAATACTGGGAATGGGGAAAGCTGCCCTCAAGAGCACAAGGCCTGGGCCAAGTGCCAACCACTGGGTCCTGGTCTTACTCTATCCACTGCTGTCAGTTGAGGCTACACGGGCTGGTGAAGCGCGTGATCTCATCCTGTAATTTGGCCTCTCCTGCCATCATGGTCCCCTGGGAATCCTTCCTCTGACTTACCACAACTCACTCCCCACTGGGAACATTGAAACCTGTGTTGGCAGGATAAAGAGAAATTTATGTTGTCTGTCTTGTCATAAAAAATAATTTCGTAGCTGCACAATACAGCGGTACTTTAGCTCATGAACTTATTTTACAATCGGGAAGCACCTGTGTTCGTGTGTGGAAGACAGCCACAGTTAGGGTTGTCATCCAATGCAGAGTTTTGTCAGTAGAAGCAAATTTTTGTTGAATGCTTTTATGTAGCACTTGAAAAAGTTACGGGTTTTGTTAGCAACTTCTGCCCCTGGTGACAAACGTGACCCCAAGATCTTCCCACACAAACACAAACGCAGCTATCTTTTCCAGAATGGTAGCACAAGTGACGCTCATGACTCTGCAGTAGCCCTGTATTATTGGTACTTGCGGCTTACTTAAGAAATGCTAGCTTCTAGTTCTATGGTGTTTTGCAAGCTAACAAATTTAGTTCTCACATTAACGTTCCTGGTTTTATTATCATCCTTACTTTACTGACACAGAAACTGCGGTCTTAAGAAAAACTTGCCCAAAGGTTTGGATATAGCAAGTTCTATTTATTTATTTATTTATTTGTTTATTTATTTATTTATTTATTTATTTGGTACAGGGTCTCACTATGCAGCTCAGACTCATAGTGATCCTCCTCTCTCAGCTTCCACAGTGCTGTGATTGTAGGCATACACCACCAGGTCTGGTTTTGTTGGCCAGCATGGCATGGGGTACTGTGAATTTAACTCAGGTCCTTGCATTTGCCAGGCAGGCATTTAGACCAATGAGCTGAGAGAGCAAATTTAGAGCAAGAGTCCAACTCACACAAGGTAATTCTAGAAACTACATAATTAGACTTCCTCATTAGATATTCTCTCTCTCTCTCCCCCTTCCTCCCTCTCTCTCTCCCTCTCCCCCTCCCTCCCTACCTCCCTCCCTCACCCTCTCCTTCTCTTCTTCCTTCTCCTTCCTCCCTC
>PVKA01039344.1:0-19547 GCA_004027165.1 Ctenomys sociabilis
TAAAATTCAAAGAGGATAGATTTTTTTTTTCTTTCAGTCCTTTAATTAGTGTCTTACACACTTGGCCCTTTTTTTCTTTCTAATGTGGAATATGATGCTATTTAATTTTGTTCTTCTGTAGCTAATATCTTTTATGTATATGATTTAATCATATTTTTCTTTACAATAAGATTTGGACAATTTCATCTTTGTGTATCTTGGTATGATTTTACTTAAATTTCTTGTGCAAAAGTTTCATTTTTCTTGGAAATGTGGTATTATAAGTGGAACTAAATTTAGAAATTTTAAATCATTATTTATTACCTACTCCATTCTGCTTTGAGAATTCTAATTATATGAATATTAAAAAAGGAGCATTCAAGGCTTACAATTTTTGTCTTTACTCTGATTTTTTCCTCTCTTGAGTTTCTTATAACCTCTAAATTACTGTTTTTTTAAACAAAACTTACACATTTATATCTGGTAATCTGAAAAACTAATTTGTACATAGCATCATGTAATACAGCAACCATTGTTGGATTCCTATTACTTTGTTTAGTGAAATCTTGTATCACGTATAACACTGTTTTTTTCTATCACTATTTCGTACTCTTTAAAAATAATAAAAAGTACAAACAAAAAAATAAAAAATAAAAAAATAAAAAAAATAACTGAATTCCATTCCAATACAAAGATGAGATTGTTAGGCTGTTTTCCCACTTTTTTCCTTTCTTGCTTTCTATTTTAGTCTTTTTCCCCACAATCTTCTTTCACATTAAATAGATCAGACCTAATTTTTCCCTTCACTTTAAATACATAAAACCTAAATTTCTATCAGTGAAAGAACTGTTGCATCCTAAAACAGAAACTTTCTACTGTGTTTGTTGACACTGAAGCTAGTGAACTGACATACTCCATTCTTTCTTGTCCTGTTGCGTCTTCATTGAGAGGATAGAAAGGATAACTCAGACATAGCAGTACCTTAGTTACAAATATTGTTTTTGTCATTCCACAGCCATCACACACCAAGCTGAATGGGGTCAGTGGTGCATATATATTACAAATGTGCAGACTGAGAGGAACTTGACGAAGGTTATACATCTGCTTATGGCGCTAAATTAAGTAGAACTCTAAAGGAGGGCAACTCTAAACCCATCATGATAATCATTTACTTCTGCTTCATATTTAATTTATTTCTTTTTCTATGCTGTTGCTTGATGTATGAACTCCAAAAGATTTTTAAACTATTGCAATTCAAAAAAAATTCTTTCAGTTATCAACATTTTTGTTAACAGCAGAGGAACTGTATTCTATCCCTAAGATTTCTTCAAAGAGTTGTTAAGAAGGGGAGAAAATTCCCTAACTATAATCCTTGTGTAATGAAATTGGTATCATTTCTCTAAAGTGGACCAACATACAGATTTAGCACACTTACTGAGAGCCTCAATATATTTTATTTTATTGAGAAACAAATAGCAATGAGACAATTTCAAAACTGAATAATAGTACAGTTTCAATAATTCATACATTGTACATTACTACATAAAACCTAAATTTCTTCTTAGAGATTATGCATAGTATAAGTTGCAAACAGGATATTCTGTCCAAACACTATCAGTACAAATCTTTCTTCTCATTGAATTAAGTGAAAGTAGTTGTATGTCTATTCTATTCTGTATATACAGATACAAAATGGTGCTTATTTTTTATCCCCTTTTTTGTTTAGTCCTGTCAGACATGGGTATTCCATTGGCATCTACATATTATAGGTGAGTGAATTCAGCAAAACAATCCAACACAGTCCAGCAGTCCACAATACTATTGGATTTTCTGCACAACTTGCAATGTCAGAAGTTGTTCACTTGAGTCTTTCACAGCTCAGCATATTAATATGGCTTTTCTTTATATACCTCCTTTTAATTCTTTTCTGCTGGATGGTTAAGAACAAGATAAAGCAAGACCTACATAACAAGAAAGGTAAGTTTTATATCTGATAAGGTCAGCCAAGTCCCTTCAGGATTTATCCCGTAACCCTATACTATAGTTTGTAGATCCTTTGTCAGTGTCAGCCATGTGGATTTATCACATCCATTGCTTGACCAATTTGCTCTCTGTGAAAGCCTGAGAGAATGTTTTCTCTCCATGTGACTCTCCTTAGGCATGCTCTACATCATCAGTCTCTTTCCTCTGTGGCCCCATAATCTCCTTGATCAGAAAATTTGAGACACAACTGAGTCACATCATGTTATAGAACAGTTTTTCCTATGCCCTGAGTCTTCACTTACTTTGAGAGTCTAGGACCAAAATATTGGCTGTCTTTGCCGTGCTTCTATTTCTCTAATTTTTTGTCTGCAAACTTTGGTTGTTAAACCTCCAGAAGAGAAGCTTATTATTGCCATATGCGGTTGGGTTTAACCTCACTATCTGTCTGAATATGAAACATCTTAGGCATAACATGAAACAGGTATTTTCCATCAAGTGTTGATATGCTAACCTTTAACTCCCTACAGAATATAGATAAAAAAAAATTAAAAATAAAAAACTTTAAAAATATGAATAAACAATCACTTATTTTACATAGAAATTTAGAAATCTAACTGTATACAGCATTGTAGCAGTACAGTCCTGTGACATTTTTTTCTTGTCTCTTTTTAAAATTTATTACCCTTTTAAAAAATTACTTGAGAGACTGTGGAAATTATTGGTATGTCATGACAAGCAGTATGAATTTAGAAGATCAGAATGACAGGCATTCAAAGAATGACACTTCTATTATATATTGTTACTCTTCAGTGCAGTTGCTTGGTTCACAGTTATCAGCAATATATAGTTAGTCAAGGTGAGAATCCTACCATTTAACTACTAGTTTCAAAATCCTGCTGATGTTTGTCAGGATCACTGTCTTACCCATCTCATGTGTATAAATGTGTTGTGACCCAAATTTTCCCTGTCATGTTTCCCAGCATTTCTCCTTGCCCTCTCCTTGTTATCCAGTCCTCAAGTTCTCGCTTTCCTTTCAATTATGTTATATCTTTCTATTTGTAATTTTTCCTTTGAGTTCTTATTCTAGGGCGACTATATGATATTTACATATGTGAAACTGGTATGTTTCACTTATAAGTATATCTTCAAGTGGCATCCACTTAAATATAAAGGCTTCAAGTTTATCATTCTTTATATACTCCATTGTATAAAAAAAATGCCTTTTTCAGTCATTCCTCATTTGACGATCATCTTGGTTGTTTCCAAGATTTGGCAGACACAAATTGTGCTGCTATAAACCTGGGTACAGATATATCACTATGATATGAAGTTTTCAGTTCTTCCAGGAAAATTCCAAGTAGAGGAATAGCTGGTTTGAATTTGATTTCCAGTCCTAGTTTTTGAAGGCATCTCCTCACTGATTTCCATAATGGTTGCAACAGTCTACCTTCCCACCAGCAGTGGTGGGATGGCTAGCGATGTAGAGCAGTTTTTCATATATTTATTCACTTCTTTAATTTTGTCCTCTAAGAAGTGCGTATTCATCTCAGATGCCCATTTCTGGATTGGGTCTTTAAATTTAGGGGCCCAAATATTTTTTAGTTCATTATAAAACTAGACAGCAGACCTTTGACTGAGTTCTCCTTAGTTAAGTTTCTTTTAAAATTTGTGGATTGTCTTTTCACTTTGTTGGTAATTTCTTTTGAAGTGCAAAAACATCTCAGTAAGAGGTGGTGCCAGGTGTTAACTCCTTCAAGTATTACCCATGCGATTTGATTTTTGTTCATGAAATATTTGCCTACCCCTATGTCTTCAAGAGTTCCTCTTATTTTATATTCCACAAATTTAGTGTCTCTGTTTTAATCTTTGGAACTTTAAACAATTCTGACTTTAGCTTAGTGTATGGTGATAGACCTGTGTCAAGTTTTAGTTTTCATCATGTAGAGCATCAGTTTTACAGAACCATTTAAAAAAGAGGTTGTCTTTCTTCCAGTAAGTATTTTTTGCTCCTTTGTTGAAGAACAGGTAGCGGAGTGTGTTTATACAGGCCTCTGTATTTTCTAACCTATTCCATTGCTCCTCAGTTCTATTTTATTGCCAATACCATGCTGATTTTATCACAGTAGATTTGTAGTATAATTTCAAGAGAGGAATTATAAGGCCTCCTGCCTTGTCTTTGTTGGCCAGATTGCCTTTGCTATTCTAGGTCTTTTCTGGTTCCAAATAAATTTTAGGAATGATATCTCTAGGTCTGGGAGGTATGTTGATGGTAATTGGATAGGGATTGCATTAAATCTGTGCAACAATTTTAGGAATATGGTCATCTTCACGATGTTGGCTCTTCTTATTCAGGAGAGAGGAATATCTTTCCATTTTCTGAAATCATCTATGATCTCTTTTTTTTCTGAGTACTGTAATTTTCCTTGAAAAGATCTTTAACTTCTTTAGTTAGATTAATTCCAAAGTATTTGATTTTCTACGCTATTGTAAAAGGTATTGTTTGTCTAATTTCCCTCTTAGTGTGTTTTTTATCTGCGTAAAAGAATGGCATTGATTTTTGGGTATTGACTTTGTATCCTGCTATGCTACTGAATTAGTGTATCAATTCTAGTGGCTTCGCTTCTTGGTGGAGTTTTTTGGATCTTTGAAATAAAGTATCATGTATCATGTCATCCTCAACTAATGATACTTTAACTTCTTTATATATTCTTATTCCTTTAATTTCTCTCACTTGTCTAATGGCTGTAAGCATATTCCAAAACTACATTGGACAGGAGGAGTGATAGAGGACATCCTTGCCTTGTACAAGATCTGAGAGTAAATGATTTCAGTATTCCCCATTTAAAATTATATTATACATTGGGTAGTCATAGATGGCTTTTACCAAATTGAATTAAAGGCCTTCTATTCCAATCTTTTGTAGGACTTTGAACATGAATGAGTGTTGGAGTTTGTCAGAGGTCTTTCTACATCATTTGAGATGATCATGTGGTTTATAGGTTTTGCTCTGTTAATATAGTTTATCACATTAGTAAATTTTCAAATATTGAACCATTCTTGCATCCCTCAGATTAATTCTACCTGGTTGTAGTGTATGGTCTTCTTGGTAATTTGCTGTATTCTATTTGCTAGGATTTTATTGAGGACTTTTGCATTTATATTCATGAGGGAAATTGGCCAGTTGTTCTCTTTTTTAATTGCATTTTTCCCTGGTTTTGGCATCAGTGTAATAGTTGCCTCCAGAAATGATTTTGGGATGAACTTCTTCCTTTTCAGTTTCATTGAAGGGTTTGAGGAGTGTAGGGATTATATCTCCTGTGAATTTCTTGTAGAATTCAGATGTGAATCCATCAGAACCTGTACTTTTCTTTGTCAGAAGGTTTTTTATTAAATCTCATATTTCATTGGTTGCTACTGAGTTATTGAGAGTTTTATATCTTCTTGATTCAGTTTTGGTAATTTTTCCTTTCTAGGAATCTGTCTTTTTTGTCTATGTCTCCTATTCTGTGACAGTAAAGATTCTCAAACTAACTATTGATAATCTGAATTTCCACTGGGTCTGTGGTGACTTCAACCTTTTAATTCCTTACTGATTGTATTTGAATTTTTCTTTCTTCCTTTTGATAATGTTATCTAGGGGCTTACCAATTTTATTTAATCTTTTAAAGAACTACCTTTTTGATTCATTAATTCTTTGAACTTTTTGTCTCAATTGAATTAATTTCTGCTGTAATCTTTATTTTACCATCTTCGGTATCTGGGTTTGGTTTATTCTTCTTTTTCTAGATGTTGGAGGTGCAGCATTAGGGAGTTTATTTGTTCTCCTTCTGTTCTTCTAATGTATGAGTTCAGAGCTATGAATTTCCCTCTGAGTTCTGTTTATGTTGCATCCCATAAATTCTGATAAGTTTTGCTTTAAATTTTGATTGAATTGTAGATATTGTTGAATTTCTTGTTTAATTTCATCTGTGACTCATTGATTGCTGAGTAGAGTGTTGTTTAATTTCCATGTATTTAGTGGGTTTTTCAGTTTTCTTGTCTCATTTATTTCCAGTTTCATTGCACTGTGGTCAGATAATACGCATGGGATAATTTCTGTTTTCTTTCATGTACTTAAGCATGACCTATGGACCAGTATGTGGTCTATTTTAGAAAATGACCCATGTGCAGGTGAAAAAAAAAGTGTATTCAGCTGTGTTTGGGTGGAACACTTTGTATATGTGTTTGGGTGGAACACTCTGTATTTGTTCCAAGCTCTGGCTCAGTTCTGCTACTTATTTGCTAGTTTTTCTTCTTGTTGACCCATGTTTTCGGGATAAGAGGGTGTTAAGTTCTCCTGTTAAGATTGTTTTATTGGATATTAGATTTTTCACGACCATTAAGATTTATCTTGTATAGTTGGATGCTCCTGTATTTGGCACATACATATTTATAAGTGTTACCTCTTCCCCTTGAATTTTTCCCCTAACCAGTACATTTGATCATTTGATCATTGTTGGTTTGAAGTTGAGACTGTCTGAGAATAGGATTTCTATCCCTACTTTTTTCTGATGTGCTGGGCCATGTAGTATTGTTTTACATCCTTTGACTTTCAGCTTATGAATATCTTCATGAATCAAGTGTGTTGCTTGTATATAGCATATTGTTGGATTTTGTTTCCTAATTCACTGTGCCAGTCTACCTCTCTTAATTGGTGAATTGAGTCCATTTACATTGATGTTTATAATTGAAATGTGTTGGCTTATGATGGACATGTTATTTACCTGCTGTTATTTATTCCTTTTTGTCCTGTGTTTAATTGTTTGCTCTAATTAGTGGGTTTCTTCTCTCCTCGTTCATGGAGTTTTGATCATTTTGGTCCATCTCTAGTAGTCTGTGAATGGGTTGGCTCTGTCATAATGAAATTATTTAGTTGTTCTTTGTCATGGAAAGATTTCACTTCAACATCAAACTTGAATGAGAGTTTTCTAGTGTATAGCAGTTTTGGGCTGGAATTTGTTTTCATAGAAGGCTTGAAGTACTCTGCTCCATGCTCTTCTTGCTTTCATGGTTTGTGAAGAGAAGTTGGCCATAATTCTGATGGGTTTCTTTGAATGTGATCTGCTTCTTTTCTCTAGAGGCTTTCAGTAAATTAGTCTTGTGCTGGATTTATGAGATCTTGACTATTATATATATCAGTGTGTTTAATTGGGTTGAAGTTATTTGGTGTTCTGTATGGCTCAGGTACCTGGATGTCAGATTATTTCCTCATATTTGAAAAGTTTTCTGCCATTACTTCTGCCCATATTCTTTTGTACCATTTGTATTGAGTCCTTCTTTCTCACTGATGTCTATTAGTCAAACGTTGTTCATCTCTGCATCGTCTCACAGGTGATGAACTATTTTTCCTCAATCCTAGTTGTTTTTAAGAGATCTTTTCTTTTCACTAGCTGCACCGGCATCTTCCAGATCTGAAATTCTCTCTTCACTTTCACTCAAGCAGTTTTGCAAGCTTGTGACTGAGATTTTAAGTTCCTCTTAAAACTTATCTCTTTGACTCTGCTTCATGCAATCTATTTCTTTCCTGTATTGCTCATTGAAGGAATTAGCCATTTTTCTAATCTCTGTTTTTTATCAATGGCTTGTTTAGAAGCAGTTATTCATTCTTTTACTGCAGAGTTGTTTTATTTCCTCTATATATTTTTGCATTTGATTTTTTACTTCAGATATTATTAATTAAGAGATTTGTTTTTTTTTTTTTTTTATTTCAGGAATTAATTCTGATCTGAGTTCCTCTATAGTTTTCTGCTGTTTTTTCTTTATTTCTGACCCTATCGTATCATACATTTCAGCTGAGCTAATGTCCTCTATCCTTGTTCTGGGTGGGCTCGAAGCCTGAGATTGCATTTTGCTCCTTGTCTTTGTCATTTCATATAGCACTGATCTCTAATCTTTGGTGTAGTGCTTCGGTGCAGTTATGACCGTAGCACATATCTAAATTTGGGTGCAGATCTATTAAGTTTGAGTTTATCCAGTTGTGTCTGGCTTGGTTCTAACTGCTGTTCATCTCCTTCCTGCTGCAGCCCTTGGAAGTACTTGAAGTTTTATCTAATAACATGCATTCACTGGGTAAAGCACTCTATTTTGAAGTGCTTTGTATGCTAAATGGAAATTTAAAATATGTTTCTTTTACTACCATTTTCTTTGGGGCACATTGAGAGTTTCTTCTACTGAGTGCTTACTGTATAAGAGTGTCTGTGCTAAATACTACACAAATGCCAAATCCTTTTTTTTTTTTTTTTTTTTTTTTTTTCAGTACCAGGGATTGAACTCAGGTTCCTGAGCCTGCCAGGCAGTTGCTTATTCTACAGAACTATGTCCCTGGTCCCATTGTTTGTTTGTTTGTTCTTTTATAAATGCCATATTCTTAAACCCAACAACTAAAATGGGAGGTCAATGATATTATCTCCATTAAAAATTAGGGAAATAAGAGCTCAGAGTTTAAGAAAATTAGGAAAGTTTATAGTAAGTAAGTGCTACTACTGCGATTGAAATGCAGTTTTGTCTGACAGAAGCTGGACACTTAGCTGAAGTGCTGTATCCAGAGCCTGAGCAGGAGCATAAAGAGAGACTTTTATTTGCTTGGAGGTGGCGGCTAATCAATCCTCTCCTCATTTCTCTGCCACATTCCTGTTCTGCAGGTCATGAGATTCCCTCACCACCTTCCAGCCATTATGCTGTTTTTTCCCTTTAGTTTGATGTACCTATCTCCCCAGGACCCCTAACTGAGGCAGAATATGGAGCATGGCTCAAGACAATGGTGCTACCTTTGACATGGAGCATCCATGTGTTACTTCAGGCTATTCTTGTTGAGGCTTTGTTTTTGCTTTTGAAAATAATAAGAACATCTACCTTATGTGGCTTTGAAGGACCAAATGAAATCATATATAAGAAAAGAAGCATAGTTGCTTGTGTGTGATAGGGGAATAATGAATAAGAAATACAGCACTACCTGCCTATCATCTATATATTGATTTTATCTCTGTCCTCTATATGTCCATCCATCTATGTCATACCTAGAAAATTAGGGAAATTAAAAATAAAGTTTATGCTTCCCTTTAACTATTCCTATATTCACTGGTTAAATCAAAGTTCAAGTAAACCTCAAAAACACATATTTATTTGTTTTTACTTTTGTATGCACAGATGATCCATTTTAGCCTTTGACTGTCATTCCTGGGAGGTATTTGCACTTTTGCCTAAGGCATGTATTAGGAGTGGCAGATAGGCTGAATGAAGGATATTCGACATCAAAGTGTAACTTAACATCTTTCTGAACTAGCTTCAAGAATTTCTAAGGTTCAAAGGCAGGAAGACACCCATCAGTCTTGCATGTAATGATAATACTGTTGTTTGGACCTGATAACCATTATTCCTCGGTGCTCTAGATATAAAATATTTCTAACATTTCCTTTTAGTGTGGGTGGTCTTCAGAATTTATAGGCAAAGACATTCACTCTAAGCCAGAGAGGTGAGATCAGCAAAAGGAAAAACCTAGAATGTTTTCCAGGTGCTTCTTTCTGGTGATGACTGACCTTGGAGTCTCCAAGAGGGCCCTGGGATCCATAAACTTTCCCTTTTCAACTTGGCCAACTTCTAGAGATGTGCTGCTGAGATAGATCAGCAACATTGGGCTATGCACTCCCTACTCAACCACTGTCCTTTCTCCCAAAACCAATCAGAGCCAAGAGGGAGTCTCATCAGGCCCTTGTGAATCTAAGGACTCAAGGATGCTTGCTCAATTGCAAATTCTAGAGTCACTAGGGGAGTCTGATTTTGTGAATGTGGGTGGGCTTCAGAAACACAGGTTCCCAATAAGCACATCAGATTCTTCTTATACCAATGGTCTTTGAAGCATTTTGAGAACTACCCCCAGGGTACACTTGTCCTATGTTATAGACAAGAAAAATTTTCACCTTTTGTTCCAGGACACATAGTGACTATGGGATGCAAGTTGTTTGGCAATTCTTGTTAATCAGCTAGGGTCCCTATCAGGTTGGCACAGGGCTCGGAAAGATGGACAACCTCAGCTCTGTATTTGGAAGAATTAGTTGGTCCAAAAATTGAGAAATAAGAGAAGACAGTACAGCAAGAAAAATCATGGGAAAGAAGTAGAGCAAAGAGAACTGGGTATGTTGAGACGCTCAATCCCTACTAAGGGATACTGTTTCCCTTAATCTTTGGGATCCAAGAAAGAGGTTACAATCCAGAAAATGTTTTCTCAAGGGCACTGGGCAACAAGGAGAAGGGCCCAGAAAATGATGATGAAACGATTATGATGACAAGATGATGATGGTGATGATGATGACAATGACAGCAGTGGCAATAATGCCAGTAAGTAAGGGCTTCTCTGGATCTTGGCATGGCCCACCTCTATGTGAACAATACTGCATACATTTCTTCACTAGGCATCCAGTCTAAGGGGTAGGTTATGTGCTCCAGGTTTTTACCCCCTGAATTGAAGACTGAACACTGGGAATATCATCTTTTTGCCACAAGGAAATCAATGAGAAAGCCATTGTTTTCATTTCCTCAAACTTCTGGAAGAAAAAGTACTTCAGAGCATAGAACTTGAAGTGCTGAGGATCTTAGCGGCCCCTAAATGAACAGAGCGAATGCTGAAGGCAGCCACTTGGCAGGGCTATATAAATAGCAACCTGTACCTACACTGTACTCATCTGCATGCATCAAAAAGTACATTAGAAGAATTAAAATGTCAACTTGGTTAAATCTGAAATGTGACCTTCCTTATTATCATGTAAGGTGGGGGAACCTGTCAAGAACTCAAATCTTCCTGGCTGCTTTGAATACTTAAGGGCTGGTGAGCCTCTTCAGGGAGACTTGCTGATGGGTGTTCCTAAGGGAGCTGAAAGCCTGTGCTGGGCAATGTCTATATTTGCACTCAGAAGTCTGCCCTGAAAGATTTGGGTGTTTTTTTTTGTTGTTGTTGTTTTGTTTTGTTTTTTTTGCAGGAATACTATTCTGGAGTATGTTTTCTAAGGTTCACACTGTTCTAACATTATCTTTTCCACTATGGAGCCTAGGTTTCCGGCCCTCAGAATATGAACTGGGAGGCCTTTTATTCTAATCAAATTTTAGCACTGGTTATTTGGAAGTTCTCCCAAGAGTTCCTACCAAAAATGATTGCGATGCACTGTCAAGTCCTAATATCTTCTACAATCTGCCAAACATCTTTTATGCTGTCTGGTAC
The DNA here is from genome assembly GCA_004027165.1 of Ctenomys sociabilis. Classification (NCBI taxonomy): domain Eukaryota; kingdom Metazoa; phylum Chordata; class Mammalia; order Rodentia; family Ctenomyidae; genus Ctenomys; species Ctenomys sociabilis. The sequence goes on from PVKA01039344.1 coordinate 11,213, forward strand.
AATCCAAATTCTCAAACTTCAAGACACATATGGAGCTCAGAAAAGTAAAAAAACCCAAATTCATGATAGCATATACACAAGAAATTATCCAAGCTAATATTACCCCACAACGTACAGAAAGAAACCTGAGGTTTGTGGACTATAAGCCACAAGACTTCATCTTTCAGTTGCCATTCAGATGCTGAGGCAAGAGGAACCATGAGTCTGAGGGGCTGTCTAGGCTTCACTTTGACCAGTTCCCTCCAGTGAGGTAATGGGAAGGAGGCAAGCTTCTGGTGGACCTGATGATGTCAAGGAGTAGCAGACAAGGCCAGTGTCTGTCAAAGACCCATGCAGACATGGCAGAAGGTGACATTCCTGCTGTCCACTCAAGGCACAGACTCCAGACAAGATGCACAACTCTGCAGCCCCTGCCTAAGGAGAACTAAGAAGGCATCACTGCTTCTTTTCTTTACAGATGAAGGAATAGCAATGGCAAAAAGTGTATATGTAGGGGTGTGAACATGCCCCAGATGACATAATTTTTAAATCAGATAAAGGGGAATTTAGTGCTTTTCTGTCTCATACACCAAGGCACCAACTCTTGGCCATGATACCACAGAACATCATGGTACCAGATGGAATTGAAATTGTTTGTTGCTGTTGAAGAACTCATGATTCAACAGAAAAGGAAGAAAAAAAAAAAGAAGACTCCATACAAATTTGAGGCACGCAGTGTTGGGTAAAGTAGTGGTAAGATGCACATAGCCTTGCAAACCTAGTTGACAGGTCCATGCTCAAATTCAAATCACCCAAGATAGGCAACCTTTTACCTCATCTGAGAAACCCCAGTGGTGATGACTTCAGAAGTAATCTTCCTCTCTATTTCAATTAATTTTTTAAAATTACATTGTTCCTAATAACTAGTCTTTATTCAAGAGAAGAAATCCTGTGCCAATGAGAGTTTTTACATTGACCCTCAGCATGACGTCCATAGACTCCTCCTGGTGTGGTAGATTCCAAGGCATCAGTCAAAAGTCTGGGATGCCAACAGAACCAGAGCAAACACCATATGACTAGCCTGTGACATGTGCAGGAGCTGGTGGAGAGAGCAGGACCCAGACTTAGACCTCCATGGCTGTGGTGGTGTAATGGGTGCCCAGCTGTCCACGTACGGGCTGTGTTGCTTTGAAGAAGTCTTGTCTCCTCTCTGAGACTCTCTTCTCACCTGAAAACTAGAGAAAATAATGTCCATCTTAACGTGGCAGAATTTAATGTACTATTACATTCAGGCTCTTTTAGATGTCACATGGTACCTGTTAAATCTTTTACAAATGCTTATTGCTGTTTAAATTTTGTCTTCTCACCTGAAGCATTCAGTGACAGAGGAACGCAGAAGACCCCTGTTTCCTTGCACATAGCATTGGATATAACTTAGAAAAGAAACCTAGTCCTTAGCCCATCACTGAAAAATCTTAAAATTGATTTGTTTTAAATTTCACTGTAGCAAACATAGTAATTTCAATTTGTACTCTGGAAAATCAAGTAAAATCATGCACTTTATTTTATTCATTTATTTATTTTTGTCTTAAGACAGGATCTCTCTATATAGTTCAGGTTGGCCTTGGGCTCACTTTGTAGCCCCCAGTTTGGTCTCAAACTTGCAACACTTCTTTTGCTTCTGCCTCCTGAGTGCTGAGATTACAAGTGTGTGCCACCATGCCTGGCAAAATCAAGCATTTTAATGAATAGAAGGTATTCTTTTACTTGTCTTCATAAATCTATACAGATTTTGTGATTCATTCAGTATGGGTATCAGGTGCCCAAGTGGCAAATTAGACACCATATAGAAAAGCCTTAGCCAGAGAAAAGTTTAACTTGATAATTTATTAATTTATATTGCAAATATATATTGAGTGCTATATGCTGGGCACAGCCATGACTTCTGAAAATGCAACAGTAAAGGGACCAGAGTGCTTTATTGTGCCCAACTTATAGTGTTCGTGGATTTTTCTTATTTTTCAGAGCAATGTGAGAGAGAAGAGAGGTGAAATGAGCCTGTTAGAAGGTTTTTGTATTGAAGGCATAAGATCCTGACACTCTCCATTCAGATCATTCAAGTAAATTAAACAGACTTTGATATTTTCCATCCCATTTTGAGACAAGGGGGGATGCCCCAGAGGGTTTCAGGATTGAAGCAAGGTTTCTGCTGAAAGTAAAAATGGGGAAGGAAGACAGTGGTCAAATATTTTTCTTTCTCTATCTCCCATCATTTCAGAAGCAGCAGGACCAGGCAGGCAGAGCTCTTTCTTTTCTTTGTTGAGGCAATGGTAGAACCTCAGTGTCCTAATTTGTGGAACATGAAGCAAACTGGGGTAAACCCCCACTTCACATGAGAACTAATACAAGGAGAACACACGGGAGAAGCTCTCCATAATGCTAGTTACCATAATATGAACCTAGTTCTTGCAAGAATCTCATAAACATTTTTTATATATAGCCTCATAGTGCTGTGGAAAAGGCAGGTGGGAGCTTGATGCCCCCTGAGTTGAAATTTGACAATTATACTACAAGTTCTACAGATTAACTGCTTAAACAACAGCAATTTGTTTCATCATTCAAGTGGTTAGAAGATTTGATCAAAGTCTGCAAGTTTGATTTTTTCTTAAGGTCTCTTTCTCTGTTTGGCTTGCATATACTCATTTTCTCATTGAGGCTTCTTGTGATTGTCCTTCTGTAAATGTCAAGCTTCACTGTACTATTCTTTTAAGCACCCTAGTCATACTAGATCGAGTTCCATCCATATGAACTCATTTTGACTTAATTGTCTCTGTGAGGACCCTTCCTCCAAATGTAATTGCATTGTAAGGACTCTTTGAATTGGAACTGCAGCATAGGAATTTAGGAAGATATAGTTTAGCATGTCATGATAACTTAGCAAGGGTCTAGATGGCTTGCTCCAATCTTCATTGAATGCTAAGGTGGTGGGAGTGATGTGGGCAATAGACTCTTGGACCATCGCACCCACAGGGTTCTCCCTACAGTGATAGATGGGCAGCTGGCCCAGTTACCATACTCAGTCATCCCGCAGTCATTTCTCTTGGAAATCTGAATAGCTGCAAATTCTGCTGAATTCAAAGGAGGTGTCATTCTGTCTTGCCCTCAAAGAACTCACTGAGCAGATGTGTTCCACATCAGTGAATGATAAATCAGGGCCCATAAAGGAAAAGGTTGGGCATCCTCATCTCTCTCAATATGCAAAGGCTTTCAGTTCTCAGAAGGGCTGAAAGAAGCCCAATTACAGAGTTCACTTTGGGGATTCAAAAGCTAGAGATGAAACTATTTGTAGTTTTTCATCCTTTGCTTCTCTAGCATATGTTACTATTACTGCTACAGGGACATTTTAAGAAAAGCAATTTTCCTTTCAATAGAATTTCTTTTCTTCTACAATAAAACACAAATTTCAATTTGCATAACATTCTTAGGAAACCTATTACACGTCAGGTAGTACACTAGCACTTTTATTCTGATTATCTCAATTAACCCTCCAAATAGCCTTGAGAAATAGAAGCTATAATTCTGACTTCACAGATGAAAGGAACCGAGGCTCCAAAGGGGAAAGGTACATTCCAGAAACCCTCTTCATGTGCCCATTGCAGAGCTTAGATCTTGTCCCTGATTATCTTTGCTTTTCTGACTTAGTTAATGCTTGGGCACATGTTAATGCTTGAAGTTGCACATGTGTGTCACAAAGTGAGTAGAGCTGTGAGCTCACAACCTGGCTTCCGACCCTGCCATCAGTGCCATTACCATCTACTTCTTTAAGCATCTCCCCACACCTCTTCCTGTCTTTGACCTCCTTATGTTCTTCTCAGTCTTCAACAGCTTGATGATGTGACTCACATGCAATTACTTCTCTGTAGCTCTATTCTAGGAACAGGATTATTTTTCAGAAGATTCCCAGTACCTTACTCTCCACATTTCTGATTCAACTTGGCTACCAATCTTTATCACAAAATCTAAAGTGTGTTCTGGGTAAAGAATATGTACAAACTAGAAAATGAAAACCCAAACTGTACAAAACGTATGGATTTATTATGCATGTAGTGAGGGAAAGAAGGAAGATTTTAAAAAGTGTCATAATTTCTAGTAAAACTACATTTTAGAAAGGGGTTAATTGTAATTAGTACATTTAAGTTTGTCCATCAGAATCCTTATCATGGCAACTGTGAGTCATAGGACACTTCCTATGTGCCAAGCTCTGTGCTGACACTTCTGTGTGAATTAATTTATTTACTCTCCATCAATGTTTTCAATTATACAGCCATAGCAAAGACTAATATGAGTGCTACATCACCTTCCTAGGAAAGTTTTGGGTTTGCAGCTCCTTTGAAGATGACAATAGAGAAGAAAAAAATGCCTACAAATTAAGATATCTTCCCTACACACCAACCACTACTGCCCCAAGTGTAGTCTTTTGTATATGAAGATCATTAAGGAAATCTATAAAGTCTAGCAAGAACTGGAATTCAGGTACATAAAATTCCATCTTCTCCAGAGTTAACCTACAAATCACATAAATAGCAGTGCTCATGTGAATCTAAAGATAGAATATCTCAAAGACCAGGAGACAAGGATATACATATTGACCAATGGAAAATAAGAAGGTATGGCTGGTCAGCTTTTAACCCTGAAACACACAAAAATGGGGATGCCTTCAATGGATAGGAGAAAGGGACCCCGAGCCACTGATCCCTTTGTCAAGTTGTTGTGAGGATCAATAAACAACTTGATGCCGCAGACAATTCAACCATCTAACTGATTCATCATTTTCTGGTCCAACCTCCTCAGCATGGCAGATTCTGCAGATTGATTCTCTGAAGCCCCTCTGGCATACATTCCTTTAGAAATGAGTCAAGGTAGCCATAAATCACACTTCCTAGGTTCCCATGTAACTAAAATTCTGTCAATAGCCTGGAGCCACCAGAAAGGTTCACTGATTTAAGACTTGGAAGGTACAAGTGGGCAGCTGATGGAAGCCAGGCAAGGAAGACCACGTGGGAAGCTTGATGGTGGTGGTTCTTGCCCAAGTCTCTTGTCTAAACAGTGCCAGAAAGTGGTAGAGGATGTCTTTTAGCATTATCTAATGGTGGCACTGAGTCTACTTTCTAGGTGCATTATGTCTGGTTCTAAACATGTTTCCCTGATGCCCATAGAAGTTATATTTGGTATTGTAAATGCTGATCAGTATAATATGCATGAACAATTCTTGGTGACTTAATAATGCAAAAGATATTTTCTTTGATATGCAAAAGTGAAGGTTTCTGATCAGTGATGTTCCATCTTTAACACATGGCACCTCAGGTTACTATGGTCTTCTGGGATTTGATTAAGATGAAGAACAAAGAAAGCTGCTCATGAATGATTTTTCATGGACCAAAGGAATTGAACAAATAATGCCTGCACACACTCATTGCCTAGGAGGACTCAGTCACATTATCACACTTACCCACAACAGGGTTTTATAAGTGCAGTTATGTTATGTCCAAATAAAGATGAAATAGACTTACAAATTAGCTGGCTAAGCTCTATAAATTCTCTGTAAAACACAAGTGCACTGTTATAAACTCTGTTCTTCTTAAACAGGTTAGAGTCAAGGTCCGTGGTCCTCAACTAGGAGCTCTAAGTGATCAGAGTACCTTCTTGTTTATCTTCTTTCCTTTAACAATGAGAATTACCTGGAAAGCAAGAACTGTCAGTTCTTTGCTAGATCCAAGTTTCATTTTAAATTAGCATTCTCTTATTCCTGTTTATATGTCAATCTCTTCCAAAACACTTTCTCTCTCTCTCTCTCTCTCTCTCTCTCTCTCTCTCTCTCTCTCTCACACACACACACACACACACACACACAACACACACATCATACAGTGAGTGTTTCTAAATTGACCTGATTGTGTACCAAAAAATATTCAGCAGGCTGGGGAAGATAGTCTAAGAGTATAGTGCCTGCTTGGTGATATACACAAGGCTCTAGCTTCAATGCCCAGCCCACAATAAGAAATGTGCTGGGCGTGGTGGTGCATGCCTGTAATCCCAGCACTTGGGAGGCTGAGGCAGGAGGATTGTTGTGAGTTCAAGACCAGCCTGAGCTACAAAGTGAGCTTAAGGCCAGCCTGAACTGCATAGTGAGACCCTGTCTCAAAAAGACAAAAAAAAAAAAAAAAAAAAAAAAAAAGAAATGTGTCTGTGTAACAAAAGATGTCCCCCATAGTCTAGTACACTTCAGTAGGTTATCTGTACTGAACATGAGAAAATTTTGTTTTTTGTGACTGTTCCCTAAACAAAACAACTATAGATATTTTATATTGTATTAGCATAACAAGTAATCTAAAGATGAATTGAGAGTACACAGGAGGCTGCTTAAAGGCTGTATGCAAATACTGTACCATATTATATAAGATCTATGGGCACATACAGATTTCAGTATCTGAGAAGTTTCTGGAACCAATTCTACATGGATTCCAAGGAACAGCTTTTCTATGGGCTTATACACCTTCACAAGCTTAGGTGCATGACTTCCTTCCCTATTACAGCAAACTTCTCCAAATGTCCTGGGTAACCAAACAGTGAGCACTGTTGAGCAGAGTGACTATGCAAACATAGCTTCTTGGGTCATGGTTATAGCTCAGTGGCAGAGCACCTACCTGGAAAATGGAAGGTTTTGAGTTCAATTCCAGGTACCAAAACACAAAAGCAAAAAAAAAAAAATGCTCCCTTTCATCTCTCATTATGTATGTGCTCATACATAATACCTGAGAGCTTAGTGAGTGACAAAGAAACACTAAAATGGGGATGTTCAGGAGGCTGCATAGGCCCCTTCACAATGCTCCCTGGGAATGACCCAGTGGGCAGCTGTAGACAGGCACATTGTGCATTTTTCCTTTTTGCACAGTGATGTTCCATTGTCCCACTGGACACCATTTACAAAACACAAGCTCTAAGATAATAAGCTTACAAGATTCCAAGAACATTAGAAGAAAATGCAGAACATTAAAGAAAATGCAGGGTCCTCTGATGGGCCTCAAGGTTGCAAATCCATGAAGTCAACCTTATAGTTAAGCTTAATGTAGTCAGGAGCCATTGGCTGAGAGATAGAAGAAAAAACCTTGACCTACATATTCTCTGCTCATCTCGGAGTCAGGGCGTTGTCTAAGTATCACTGTCTTTCTCATTTTGCTTCCTAAGCGGTTGGCTTTTTGTTCTCCTGGGAAAGGCATATACAGCTGAAATCTTGCTCTGCTGACTTCATAAGAAAAAACGCAGAGCACCGGAAGATTCTTTTGAAACTATAAGCTTCCTACAAAACCCAGGAAGTAACAAAAAGTATTCCTGCTTTCTCCTACAATCAGAAAGCTTATTAAGAAGCCAAATGGCCAGAGAGAAAGACTTAGAAGTGGAGGGAAGTTGAGTTGTAAAGGATTCTTAACACATGAAAGGGCATACCAAACATGAAACATACATGAAAATTCCCATCCACAGCAATGAACTCTACATGTTTCCTTTGTGTGGTTCTCACTGTGATTTTAAAGAATTAGACTGTTCAAAGGTATTCCTCAAAATTTCTAAAGTCTGCATATGAATTTAAATTACTCCACAACTCAGAAACAACTAAACACTTAAGATTTGAAGCAGAACTTGACATCTATAGAGAACAGCAGTAGGCTGCTAATTAACAGCAGTTGCCTAATTTATTCCTTTGTGCTAACATAATGTCTAATTTTACATATATATGTATATGTATATAATCAAATATGCCATGTGTCTCTTTTGAACAGGCACACTTTTCTTTATACCTTTGTATGTACTTGCCTCTCATTTTAATTGCTGTCAGATCTTTCCTTGCATTTCCACAAAACATTACGTTGCACGGCACTAAGCAGAGCTCAGCTATGAAAGACTCAGTCCCTCCAGTTACTGAAGATCTTCTGTGAGCCCTGAAGCTCAATGCCTATCATCTCCTTAGCTCTTAAATTGAAACTTGGCTGTTGCAAGGATGCTCTGCAATACTTGTACAGTGATGCCTCGGTTGCTAGACTTGATCCTTTCAACAGTTCTTGGCACAAATTGAGTTGGATGAGAAACAAACCAAATTCAGTGGTTAGGTTCATCATTGACCTTGTGTAAAATTTGATTCAGTTCTCGTCCAATTTGGTTTGTAACAAGAACCGTGGAGAGAATTGAGTTCATGAAACAAGATGCCACTTAGTTACAATCTGTAGTTCTAAGGGACCATATGAGATTTCTGCATTTCTTACTCACTTTCCCGCCACTGGTCATGTTTTCTGTTACTATGAGT
>PVKA01039345.1:0-19547 GCA_004027165.1 Ctenomys sociabilis
GAGGAGGTGGAGGAGGTGGGGTAGATGGGGGGGAGAAAGAGGAGGTAGAGGTGGAGGAGGAGGGAGAGGTAAAGGCCAACTCCTAGGTCAGATGGAACATTTTAAGTCTCAGTGGTTTAGATTGGTCCAAAGATAAGGAAAAGCCCCCAAATGCTTTCATCTTTCTTTTATGAAATTGTCACAATGGTGCCTACATTCTATTTGCTTGTCTATGCTTTCTGTTTTAGGAATGTCTCTACAGGGAAGCTAGCCAAGCCTAGCCCATTCTCCATCAGCTGATTTCTTTCTATTCTTCTTTTTTTTTTTTTTTAAAGAAAATATTTTCTGTAACTAGACCTTCACACACCATTTCTAATAAGCTAGTGATCTCTAAGTAGATAATTGAAAAATCATCGATTCTTTAGAATTTGTGTTATTTAGGGAAGGTGGTCGGCGCGACCCCGGCACTGCACTAGAAAGCTCCCCCAGCCCGCGGAGCTTCCGTAGGTGGGAGAGAGCAAACACGCTTAAATCGCTAATTCCTCCTCCCTACTTATCGGACTCAGTTCACCCCAGCACACAGCTGCCAGCTGAACTCTTCCCCGGCCAAGCTTCTCTGCTTTGAAATTCTCCCCCAGGCCGCCTCGCCCAGTGACGTCAGCTGGGGAGGAGCCCTGCCAGCCCCCCCCCCCCCAAGATGCTGCGCAACGGGAAATGGATACTGTCTTTTGCTCAGGAAACATCTGGTGAATCCACTGGTCCTCAGGTGGGTCACAGGCTGTTTTATAAGTTAGTGGAGCAGAATAGGATGGGAAGACACAGAGCCGCAGTAATTACTCAACCTCACCATCAAGTCGCAGATGAAAATGAGATGTGAGGAAGCGGCCTCCCTCACAGGCGCTCTCCAGGGACCTGCGGCAGCCTCACATTTCCTAGCTTGTAATGGAAAACGAATGCTGTTTACAAGCGCTTAAAGTAGCTGGAATGGGAACCCGAGCCAAGCCATGGCATACAGGGCAAGCCCCAACATGGAAGCTTTCAGCAGTCCTGTGATCATTCGATACCAGGCCTGACATATCGGTTCCTAATGAAGAATGGTGTTTGCTCTCGCTTAGAAACCGGAACACCACGCTCATCCGTAAGCAGAATCCCAGACCACTTAAAACCAGATCCAGCCTCTCACAGCTGTTGGACATAAAAGTTGCTGCTACATGGTTCGCATGGAGCTCTGGGTACCACTTTCCTCCTGCTCAGTCTCCACTGACGATTTTCTCAGTTTATGAACCAATAGAAGTGAATTGGGCCAAGTAGATAAGATACAACGGATGCCCTGTGCTGTCCTCCACCCAGTCAGTGCCGCCCCTCTGACCCAGTGCTGTCCAATCAGTGTCCCCCATCTGTCCCAATACTGTCCTCCCCACCCCACGTGTCACCAAGGGAGACACATTTTCTCACCTTTAGGATGCTGACCTGAAAAAGACAAGACCTCTTCTGGCTCTATTCTGACTTTTCTCTCCTCTCTTTCAGGGAAGTCAACGATGCTATTCTGCTGTGCAGATTTTTTTTTTTTAAAGACATTTAGGGCAAATCTTCTGAAGATGTTGAATCAGAATAGTAATTTTTTAAAAAACCTGAAAGCCATAATTTCAATTCTAAAAACTCATTTGGTCTCAATGTTTACTCTTTGGGAAGAATTAAGTGGAACACAAGATTAAAAGTACTTTTTTTTGTTGACCCATCTTTCAAGAGCACTGGTCATAATTAAGACCGTGGTGCACTGGCTTTGTCACACTGCTCTTGGGTCATTCTTTTTTTTTTTGTCTTTTTGAGACAGGGTCTCACTATGCAGTTCAAGCTGGCCTTAAACTCACTTTGTAGCTCAGGCTGGTCTCAAACTCACAACAATCCTCCTGCCACACCCTCCTGAGTGCTGGGATTACAGGCATGAGCCACCACGCCCGGCTGGGTCATTCATTCTTTTAGCAAGCAGCTTAGAATACTTTTTGTGTTCTATATTGTATGAATGGAATTGAAAATACGACCCAGCTCTGCACTGTCTGGGAGTCTGTGTAAATGAACAACCCACCAATAGCAACTAGTGTAAGCAGGATGCACCAGGCAGGTGAGGAACGAGCTAGAGAATGATTCTGTACCTATGTTCTGGTTATTTCTGCTGCAAGCCCCTCAGAGGAGGTGGCATTTCAACAATAGCACACTTGATTTGGTGACCTGGAGCTTGTGTGAGCCAGAGTGCGGGGAACTGCAGGCAGAGAGGCCATCTCATACAATGACCATTGCAAGGGCAGGCTTGGCCCACTGCCAGAAGAGAAGGGAAAAATGTGTGGAGTTCAAATATGGGGGTGAAGGAAAAGAGGGGCATAAAGGCCACTGGTAGAGGGATTTGTGGCTCAGTGGAGACACTGCATTTTATTCTTCTGGTTACCAGAGGACATGGGAGCCTTAAGAGAGGTCATGATATCACCTGATTTATTGTTAGGAAGCCTGCCTTACTGGTACATGGGCAAATGTCTGTAGGGGAGCCGCAGTGGGCATCAGTTCAAAGCCTTTTTTTTTTTTGGGCAGAACTGGGGATTGAACTCAGACCCTTGCACTTGCCAGGGAAGTGCTTATTCCACTGAGCCAGCTCCCTGGCCCTTCAAAGCCTTTTGAGGTCATCTAGAGGGCATCAAAGAAGGCAGGCTTATCTGGGAGTCACAGAGAAAGAAGAGGTTAGACTGAGAACTTGCACTAGTGGTACAGCCTTGTGAGACACAGACCAGTATATCTTGGCAAGGTCACTGGACCTGGAGAATATTTCAAACTAATCTTAGGAGGGGAGAGGTGAGTTCCACACAGAGAAATGTAAGCAGGAAGTCTTACAATGCTGATGACTCAGTATCAAAGAGTAGGACCAATAGACCAGAGAAAGCAGTAGGTAAGGAAGAAGGCAGGATCTTTGAGATCCCAGTCTACTATTTCTAAATTGGCTGAGTTACTTCTGGCATGTTATTTAGCCTCTCTGAATCATATATTTTATTTCTTATCAGTAAGTAGGAGATAGTATTTCCCATTTCACCAAAGACCAGGCTGTAAGAAAATCATCCAGACTAATGCCTAGCATGCAGTCCAGGCTTCATAATGATAAATCTTTTCTTAGTGAGCACATTATATACTTAGCAACTGTTCCTGGATAGTTTTATGTACCAATTTAACTCAACCATGGGATGTCCAGACATTTGGTCAAATATTCTCTCCGGCTGTGTCGGTGAGAGCACCTAGAAATGAGATTAACATTTGAACTGGTCCATGGAGTCATGAGGATTGGGTCTCCTGTGAGAGACCCAATCAGCTGAAGCCCTGGACAGGACCAAAGGGCTGCGGAGAGAACAGGAGAGAACTTTCCCTGTGTGGCTGAGCTGAGGTACTGGTTTTCTCTGGCTTTCAAACTCTGAGAAAGCAAAATGCTGCCTCCTTTTGCAGTCCTGAGCCTGCCACTTTGGGGGCTCCACATAGATTCGTCCACCAGCACTATAAGTGCTTCCCTGGCACTGAGTGCAATCCCTGGTTGTGAAAGAAAAAAAAAAAAAAACTCCAGCACTTGGGCCTTCTTAGCCCCCCGGTATGTTCTGTTTCTCTGGAGAAATTGACTGTTTGCTACCAGCTTCTAAATTAAGGAATCCAGCTATTTAATCAAAGACTACTATAAAGAACTCTTTCAGAACTCTTTCAATCTAATGGTGCTAGATTTCATTTATTCAGCACTATCACACATTATGCTTTTTAGTTAGTGAATACCTTGGAGACAACAGATTCAGAGGAAGCCTTTCTTTACTTGGACAGGAGCTTGATAGAACTTAGGGAAGGTTTGCTTTGTAAGCCAAAGTAATATCCTGAGTATAGAGGTAGGATCAACAGGAGACCAAGAGTTATGTACACTTGGGTGGGGTGATCAGTAATCAATAGTTGATAATATTAATTAGCCCCTTATGAAATAGAACAAATTGGAGATGGTTGACAACTGATAAAATGGCAGGCACAGGCCTATGGATAAGGAAGCATTTGAGCTGGTTATTGATCCTTTACTACAATGTCCTTTGTGCTATTTATTAGTTGGTCTAGGTAAAGCTGTTTTTTGTTTGTTTGTTTGTTTGTTTGTTTAAATCCTGCTGGAAGTAGTGGCACATGCCCATAATCACAGAAACCCAAGATTAAGACAGGAAGAACACAAATCACAAGGGCAAGAATGGTCCAGGTGACTTAGTGATTTCCCAAGACTCTGTCTGGAAAAAAAAAAAAAATTAACTTAAAATGGGCTGTGAGTGCAGCTTAGCGTAATGAACGTGGGTTCAATCCCCTGCATCACAAAAAAGAATGAAAAACAAGCAAACACTGTGGCTGCAACAAGACAGAACACTTATTTCCTTTTCCAAAGGAAAAGTAGGAGGCTGCCAAAAGTAGGAGGCTTAAAACAGACCAAGGAGGAAAGAACTATTTGCAACCCTTAATCTTAGCTTTGATCTTTGAATCCAAGGTGTTTACCCCAGGTCTCATTTCCCAGACACAGTGGAAGGGACAAGGACCAAATGAGGTCACACCTTCTCCTTTTAGTATCCTGAGCTGGAAGTGACCCGTATTACTTACACAACATGGGCCAGAATGTAGTCCCATGACTATATATCACTACACTGGCGGAGGTGGGGCTACGAGACATGTGCTCCGGTAAAACCCAGTTACTTTGGACTTAGCAGGCAGCAGATCTTGTGGGGTAATCGACTGTTTGCTACCAGCTTCTAAGTTAAGTTTTCCTTCCATATGGTGGCGAATACACACATTCTCCTCATTGTAAACACTTGGACACATACCCCACATCCTTGGAATCCTGTTAATTCCCTAGCGGAAGAATTCATTCCACCTCCCTGTACACCGACGGCCAGCACTAGACCCAGGACATCACTCAGAGAAAGTAAAAAGTTGCTCACATACACGCCACTTACTCACTGTGCCATCGTCCTATCTGATGTAATGTAGCGCTATTAGCTAAGGACACAGACACATGCATACACATGTATATTAGCAAAATCAGTAGTATCTCTAAAGCCTTCCATGTGCATCTGGTTGGTTGTGAACTCTGTGACTTAATAATTCTGTCTTCTCAGGAAAAAAGAAATCTCTCTTATAATCAGAGGTGAATATAGAAAAGTAAAATTTAAAGAAAGTGGACTTACTTTGTTTGGAACTGGGAATGGAATTCAGGAAACTTTTTTACAAATGCCTTTTGGGCCGGGCCAAATAGCTCAGCAGATTGAAGTGCCTGCAAGGATGCACAGGGCCCCAGGGCTCGATCCTTCAGGCCTGCTATGCCTGCCCTGCGTCAGGGAGGGGTGAGATAGCGATTGAGACTGAGCGTGGTGGTACATACCTGTAATTCCAGCTCTTGGGAGGCTGTCAACAGGAGAATCACTACAAGTCCAACCTAGTAGTGAGACCCTAAACACCCTGTAGACCCTTCCCTAAAATATAATCAATCAAGCAATCAATAAAATGCCTTTTATTTCTCTTCTGCTTCTGGCCCTGGGTATAGTTCTAAATGACACAGCCCCAGTGGAAGGTGTGTTGTACGCCAGCATGGGCCAGGACAGCTGCAGCAGACGTTGGGCACTTGCATACCTTATATCAAGACACCCTCCCCACACCTCACACACGTATTGAGGGATCTGAAGGCTGTGGGACCATGGGAGTGACATAGCTAACTTTCTGTTGGAAGCGTGGATCACTCAGGAGGTGACCTGGAAGGGTGTATCTCCCTTCCTCCTCCTCCTCCTCACATCTCTCTCCCTTTGCTGGGTGCTGGAAAGTGCACAGCTCCTCTCTCACTATAGCCCTCGGCCGTGTCACTCCACCCTGCAGCCAGCCCACCGTGGACTATGATTGCAATCCAAAGTACACATCTCTTAAATTGTGGCTGTTGTGTCCCAGTGGTGAAAAAAGCTAGTAAGGCAGTGTAGGGGGTGGCAGAAGCTGGAAATTGGCCACATGTTGTCGGGGAGAGGCAAGCCCACTCCAAGAACAAAGAGTGCTCCAGGCAAGCCACAGGAACAAGCTGCTGCTGTTCAGAGAACACCAAGCCCTGAGACGATCCAAGCAATGGGTTGCTAGGCAAAGGGGTGTCACATGATTCCAACTTATAAATAAATGAGGGACCTTGGTTGAGCAGTTCTTTCCCTCCTATCTGGACAGGGGGCTCCACCTGACTCCAGCTTTCCGTCTCTTACCTTTATTTCTTCATCCCCTCACTGTCCTTCCCCCAGGAACTTCGAGAGCTGTGTTGGACCTGGTAAGACAGATGCCCTCTTCCGTTTTCATTCTTCCCAGGTAAACTTCAGAAGCTGATGATGCACTTTGGAAATTCAGTGTATCAACTGTCTTATGTGCTGCCTGACAGTGAGGTGGATTCAAAGTTATAGGACTTGTCATGTCCCTGGGGACCGTAACAGAAGGACCATTGGAGATGACGGGGAGAAAAAGAGCGATGGTCAGGAACTGGTAAATCTCATCAAATCACTCCTTAACCTAAAACCCTTCAAAGCTTTCTGGTGTTCTTGGTGTCAAGTCCAGAACACTTGCATGGCTATCAGGACCACCCGTGGCCTGGCTACTTCTTAGAGTAGGCCTTCTTTCCTTGTGGAAGAGAGGGGAAGAGCAAGAAAGGTGGAAGGAGAGGATCAAAGTGTGCTAAGATGAAGGTCTGGAACCATGAAACTGCATAATCTGTGTAATTAATATGCACTGGAGTCAGAAGACCCCTTTCCTCCTGCCCTTGTTTCAGCCCTACTGGCCTTTTGTTCTTCAGGTGTCATTCTTCTGTGGAGGGGTTTCGGGGCAACAGATCTCCAGTCTAGAACGGTTTTCTTCCTCCATCCTCTCCCAGCCAGCTCGGGTAGGTTCGTCGCTGCCCCTCAACTTCGGCTGTTGTTCCTGTCTGTGTGCTCACCATTCGCCAGCATCCGGCCTGCTGTGGCTTACACATAAGGCCATAAGCGCCTTGTGGGCCTGCACCCAGGGGGTCATATTCACTCCAGAAACCACTGCTGCCTGACCTCAAGAAGGATACTTTCATTCTTCTTAAAAAATGCCTATTGAATGATTAAGTGTATCCATGCTTACAAATCTAATTTCTAGGCTGGTGAAATAGCTTAGCAAACTAAGCACCTGATTAGGCAAGCACAGGACTAGGATTCAATCCTGGCACTACACACTAAGCCAGCCCCAACCCAGTGTGCACTGAGCCAGCCACTGAGACCAAGCGTGGTGGCGCACACCTGTAATCCCAGCACTGGTGAGGGTAAAAACAGGGAAATCGCTATGAGTCCAAGTTGTGTAGTGAGACCCTGTACCACATACATAAGAAGCAAAAAAAAAAAATCTAATTCCCTGAGCCAGGTGGTTGGTGCTACCATCAACATGAGAATACAGTCATCTCTTCCTACTTTGTCTCCTCTAGAGGCAGCTGGGAAGCAGAGGGTGTGAAGGGTAGGCATTACGGATGGGGATCCTGAGGGAGGGATCTCAGCCAGGGGGTTAGGGCAAGACTCTCAGTGTGAAATAGGAGCATTTCTAAGGGGAGTGCCCTTCTCCAAGGTGCTCACTTATTTTCAATTATTGTGAGTATGGGTACTTTGTGGAAAACACTGTACCTCTATAGCACAGTTACTTCTATCCTAAATTTCAACCGAAATCCTGACCTAGATGAACACAGTCCATACTGTGCCACCTCTGTAACGCTGTCATACGGTACAATCCACAGCAATACCTGCACACCCAAGGAGGGACAGGACCTTGGTACATTCAAGGAAGGACCAACAGGACCCTAGGAAATCTAGCCTCCGCTTGCTGACCTAGGGGAATAATTTCGCTTGAATCAATCAAGGATGAGCGTGTATATCTGGATGGACTCAGTCTTCAGGATTTATCATTTATTCAGTGTCCTGAAAATCATTTATTTACTCAATCCCCATGAAACACTGTACAAATCCCCACTTTAACACCTGTATACTACACTCAAATGCAATACACGCTTCTACCCACAAAAGGCTTATTGGCTACCCAAAATCCACAGTAACATGCTAAGGAAATGACAGTATATTTACAACTTTCCAATTTTAACTGGGAAGAGAACCGGGATTCACCTAGCTGCTGTGATAATGGGTGCCCTGAGGCATTAGCTGCAAACTTAAATTGCCAACAATATATTTTGCAACCCACAGCTCAAGGATCCTCAGTCTCCTACTCACTTCATATTTTAATGCTGTATTAGATTGTCCTGTAGAACTCTAAACCTCCAAAAAACAAAAGTCAAAATTCTATTAATTATGGTATATTTGTTAATCTCCTTTTTCTAAGTACCTCATCTAGGAATTTGCTGTTCTTGGCATTCTCGTAGTTCTTAACATTCTCATTGATCAAATGCTGCTTAGAGAAGTGGTCTGCATAAGAACACTGTTTCACATCAACTCTCTATTCAAAGGTGATCATCCTGGCATAGGTGTGCATGCTCATGATCTCTGTGAGTTGGGAGGCTGAGGCAGGAGGATCACAAGTTTGATGCCAGTCTAGAAGACCTTGCCTCAAAAATAAAATTGAAAAGGTGGGATGTAGCTCAGCGGTACAGTGCTTGCCTTACATGTGAAAGGGTCTGGGTTCAGTCCCCAGTACTACGATCAAACAAATAACTTCATGCTTACATTTCCAAGAATTTATCCATAGGATTTCAATTTATTCTCTACAATAGGAGGCTTTTAAAATTTAAGTTGAATTCTAACTACATAACTAATAATGATGTCTTAAAGATAAATTTAAGAATTATTGTATTTACATAATCCTATCCATATGCCCTGAGTAACTGTGGCACAGATAGCTGTATGTTTTGAGGAAAACCTAAATTACACAATGGCACAAGACTCTTCAAAAAAAAATGCAATTTTCTTTTTCATGACATAAGCATAGGAAGATGTGGCCCCTCTGTTGCATTTAGAGACAATCCTTTGACCAGGATGAAAGATGAATTAAACAGTACCAAATTTAATCTCAGTTTGAGCCCATGTATCAATCTCTGCCTAAACCCACCTATATTTCCTCTTGCACATAAGTGAGCTCCAAATGCTTTCAGTGGTCAAGCCCACGAGTTAGGCCCCATGTCAAGTGCAAACTGAAGAAACGCAATTAATTCACTCTCGCCAAGGTAGAAAGGTAAGAAGGAAGCGGCACACCAGTGTCAGTCACTCTTTATTCCTCATGGAACATGATGGCTTTTCTGCCCAGAGAGGTAACACACAGCCTAAAAATCACATTTTAGCAAGTCCTTTCCTCTGACTCCGTGTCCTTGGATCAAGGTCTAGACCATCCCAAGCAGTGATTTAAACATTTCCCTGAGATCACCAAGAGGATGCGTTGAGACACAGACCATTTTACCCCAGTGGAATTCAGAAAGCATAGGGCACTGATAATCCTTCTGGTAGGGGAAAAGCAGGCAGTGTGCATGGAATTCCTGAGAACAAAAGGTGCAGTCACTCAAGCCACTAGTCAGATTCTACCTGGCTGTGAATTATTATCCCTTCAACATCTCCAAACATTCTGGAAGGCAAATTCATCTTGCTGCATAGAAAGACACTTTATCACAGTGCTGTGCACAATGCAGCTCTGCCTTTGCTGTTTGCCAGAGCTGTCTGGATGCCACAACTCTGAGTAAAATGCACAGCCAGAGGTATAGCAGCCTTTCCCTGGAGGCTCATGGGAAACAGAAAATTCCAGATATGGGTGATAAGGAAATAATGGATATCACCTTATGTGGTCAGTCAGGACTTTGAAGCTTCTCAGAAGGGTCCAATATTGCACAGTTACTGAAGAAGCAGGGGAAAACATTGGATTAGCCCCTCTAATCCCAGTCCAGTTGAGTTAATAAAGCAAAAAGCAAATTAACATGTGTCTCTAGTTTGGGCCCTCTAAGGTCAGCTGTAGATAGCCTCTGTGGGTTGCAAGAAAACACATTCTGGGAAGAAGCCAGCTTACAGGAATGGTTATTCTTACAAGCTGATGTCATTCCTCCACCCGCTTGTCTCTCTGAAATGGCATAGGGGAATGCCTGTGTTTCCTACTGAGGATTTCCCTTTGAAAAACAAGGAAAGCTTTCCTTCATCTGTTTCTTCTTCAATAGTAGAAAGGGACAGCTGACGCTAGAGCAGAGCCAGTAAGGCAGGCATCAGGTGAGTTGCCAGGCACCAGGCAGCCAGGCTCTGCCTACCCGCTGTAAGGTGTGCAGGTCTCTGGAAACATAAGTGTGGAAGGAAGACTGAGCTTTGGTGGCCTGTGGCACTCCTGGGTATGCCACTCCGTGGATGCGTGGGTCCTAGTTTTCTTTGTGAGGCTTTGTTTATTTGTGTAGACTGGGGATTGAACCCGTGGCCTTTGCACTGAGCTATATTATATTCCCAGTGCTCTTTTTATGTTTTAAGTAACTGCCCAGTTTGGGCTCAAACTTGTAGCTTTCCTGCCTCAGCCTCCCAGAATGCTGAGATTTCAGGCACGCAGCACTCCACCCAGCTGTCTTTCTTAGGTTTTATTTTGGTAGTTCTGGCAGGCTTTCACCAAGTCTTTCAGGAAGTTCGGAACACCATTCTGCAAAGGAAAAAGAAACTGTCAGTGTCATGTCCTTCTAGAGAGCAATCCTGATCTCCAGGGGTGAGCAAGAGGTAGAGAAAGATGGCTTTTGGCATAATAAAAGGCAGTGGTGTCCCTGTCCAGATTTCAGCAGGATCTTGTCACAAATAATAATGAAAGGCAAGACTCAGAACACAGAGAAATCGTGATGTCCAATGTTTCCATAAGGCAGGCCCTTCCATGTCAGCTTTCACAAATAAAACTCAGGGAACTTTCTGAGATTTTACTTCTTCAAAAGAAAAGAAAGCAGCAGAAATGGGATCTGCCTGGGTGGTTGGATCTTCCAAAGAAGCAACAGAAAAGACTTGCTTTCTAGGATTAGAAAAATGCAAGCATTTGGGTTCAGAGGGAAGGATGCATTACTACTAAATAGTGTTCCAAACACGACTTTCCATAAATGCCATGCAGTAGAAAACTTCTTTTTGTTCTTTAAAGGAGAAATTCATGGCTCCACTAAGTAAAATAGCAGGGCCAGAATTCAAAAATCTCACATCTTTTCAATTCCAAAGATTTTGAGCATTTTAACTTTCTCATGAACAGCACAAAACAGGGTGAATGGTTCCCACAATGCCAGGGTCCTAGGTAGTTTCTGGGGGACCAAGCCACCCTTGCAGTGTTTTCCCCTTACTGAGAAAAAAAGGGGGAACAACAACAAAACTAGAGGTTTCCATCAGGCCCGGGCATGTCTTGATGTCTAAATCTGCTGTCCTCGGAGGCAGGTCTGTCTTCCCCTTTCATAAATGCATACTGGGTCCGAAAGTCCAATTAGTCCCGCTGGGAGCAATCTATTGTCCAGAGGTGCTAGAGAGTGGGCCTATCCAGGCTTGGGGTCACCAGCAGAGAGGGGCTGGCATTCCAACTTAACAATTCTCTGTCTTTTGTCCCCATCTTCCTCCTGGGTGTTGGCAACTCCAGCCCTAAGCAGAGTCACTCAACCAAGCTCTTCATAAAAAGTCTCCCTCTGCGTGGAACAATGCATCTCTTCAGCCTGACAGCTTCCGGGCTAAGTCAACACTTTTCAAACACCAAGCCCTCCCCACCCCTATCTCACCTTGGCTGCCCAGTTAATGAGCCAGGACGGAATCTGACCACCCGGGTTATCGAAGTGATACATGAAAACTAGAGGGGGAAAGAAAGGACAAATCAAGAAGACAAAAAACAATTGGGAAAGTGCTGTACCTAATAAATCTCTGCAAATCTTGAGTCCTTACACTCATGGCCAGAAATCATGTAATTCTAATGAACTTCTCTCCACTGCCTTGTCTTGTGGCATGTTTATACACAAGCATTTTTTAAAATTTATTTAGTAAATGGTCTACAGGGTCTCACTAATAGATTGAACTCATAGTCCTACTTTTCTGCCTCCCAAGTGCTGGGATTACAGGCGTGTGCCACTATGCCCAGTCTCAATGGCCATCTCAGCATGCCCCTGGGGTGGGGCCAGCATAGCAGGCCAGGGCTCAAAATCTGAGCCCCTGCATCTGCCTAAGCGGGTACTTTCATCCACTGAATTGTCTGGCCAGCCCTATACAAACATTTTTAAAAAATCACAGTCATATGCACACTTAGCTATTTTTTAAACATTGTGCTGGTATTTGGAGATCCTCTCTTATTTACTTATCCTAACAATCCTTGGGAACTGGCAAAAAGTATGCCCATTTAATGGATAAATGATTCATAGAAATCATGTGATACAGACTTACAGCACCACAACTGTGGCTCAGATTTTGCCTAAGACACAGGCCACGCTGGGTGGCCAATAAAGTAGGTGGCCACCTGCCTCTCTGCCTGCCTCTCCAGGGGCCAGTGGAGAGGTCCCTGAGTGGAGAGGTCCTGAGTCCCTGGCTCTGCACTGAGCAGGACCTATGTCATCCAAGACAGCTGTGCCCAGCACTGTGCCCATTCCCCCGACCCACTCAGCATGTCTGCTCCATGGGAGCAGCCTAAAGAGAACTTCTAGTCCAAGCCCTCTGGACTCTTTTTGATTGATCTTATCAGGAACAGAGCAGGAGTTAGAACAGCATGGACGGGGTTGAGCCAGCCCTCTTCCTCTTACTCCAGCCAAGTTTGGAGTGGATCAAGGCTCTGCTCGAGTGCTTTGCTTCTGCTCTGTAAAATGGCTCTGTCTATGCCCTGCCTGCCAGGGCCAAGCTCTGTGCATCTGACTCTCCTCTCCAGCAGTAAGAACCCAGCTGGGCTGCTGACCACATCCAGAGCTTTACCTTTGCTGCCCCGATTGCCATCGCTCTCAATCGCCAGCTTCTGCTTGTACTGATTTACCCGGATCACACCTGACTTCTCGGGAAACTGAGGCAGAGAGATGCTCTTGGCCAGGATCACGCAGATCTTCCGCCCTCCCACATCCAGGTCTCGCCGCTGCCGGACGTAGACATACTGCACTGCTAGTTAAGGCTTAACATTGCCACCAGCACGGCCTGGGCAGGGGAAACCTCGAAAGCAGGAGGCAAAGGGAAGAGAGCCTGCCCTTTCCTCTTGGCATATGCACCCTGCTCTTGGTACTTTGCTCACCTGCTTTGCCAGGCTGCCCTGCAAGGCAGTGGCTCATAGACCTAGGATTCTCACCACCTACCTGGTGAAGATTTATTGATGCCTTTAATCATCCAAGGAAACAATTCCTCCTTTCTCCCAAAGGCACCAAAGAAGGTGAAGCACTGCCTGAGACTCAGTATCCATAGGAGGAAAAGGGAATAAGAGGTTCTCCATTGGCTTGGTGGGGCTTGACAGAAAGCCTGGGCCCAAAGCACTGAGAGACAGCAGTGTCATTCTGCATTATTCTGTCTTCACCCAAGCTCTGATGACAGATCTGCCTGTGGATGTGTTGGCAGTACTGAAGCCATAGTCGGCAGTAAGGGTGTGAATGCCTTGGCATTGGCTAGGCAGATGTCGTCTCTCCATGAGTAGTGGTTTACTGAGGATGACAAAAGCATTTCCTTCCCATGAACATCCGCAGAACTGGGTCTGTGCGTCTCTTAGAGGCAAGGTAATCACACCCTAAGAAGCAAGGGCCACTCCTTACCAAGCCCTTACTGCATAATACACACTGCATTCTCCACGCCTATGCACTGTGAGCAAAACTGTAGTGACTATTTAAACAAAACTTGAAAACTGCATTACAGAGAAAGACACACTGCCATTGACCTCCCTCAACACTCCCCCTGCTTCGGGCACACTTATCTCATGCCACGTTCAAAAGTAGTTCTGCAACTGCTCTTTCATGAGTGTCTTTAGTTGTGCTAAGTTGTCAGCTTCTGGGACCTGCATGGATTCAAACCCTTCACCGGTCCTACTCATGTCCAGTCTGAGGCAGATACAGAAGTCACGTGGTACTAGATTCAGGGTGTGAGGCTGGGGAGCACACACCAGCACGTTTATATTTGGTAGAAATTTTCATAACATTTTGAATTGATTCAGGACCTCACGAGACAAGTGCCACCGTAACAGCAATGTGTCTTGTACTGTGACAATTTTTCAAATTTTATTTAAACACTTACCATAGTTCTGAATGCCAACTAGCATCAATTTTTTTTAATGTATTTAGTACAGGGTCTACGGGGTCTCACTACACACATCAGACTTGTCGTGATCCTCCTGCTTTCAGCCTTCCAAATGCTGGGATTACAGGCATGCGCCACCATGCCCAGTCTCAATGGAGTCTCAGCAAGTCCTGGGGGCGGGGCCAGTGTGACGCAGCATGCCTGGGATCGAACCCCGGTTCCTGTGTTTGCCTAAGCAGGCGCTTTGATCCACTGATCTATCTGGCTGGCCCATTCTAGGATCCATTTTGATCTTACAGAATCCGTGCTTATACAATCAGCGCCCCTAACCCCTGCATGGAGAAGCACAGAGGAAGACAGCAGGCCCGAAGGACGGTCTGCTGTGGGGCAAGGATACATCTCTGTTGGACAGGGGGAAAGGGAACTTCACTTCCCAGTACGTCACAGTCTCTCCGTTGCATTCTTTTTCACAGATTTCTAAAGACCAACAAGAGAAGTTAGTACATCTAAAAACATCTTTGGCTTCAAGTAGCAAGAAGCTGAGGCCGGTTGACCTCGTAGTAGATGTTCAACCAACAAGGCATGAGAATTCTTGAGCAAAATGGAGCAGATTGATTCTGTCTGGAATCATGCTGCCTGGAAAAGCAGGCAGAAAAACACTAGACAAATAAAAGCTCCGAGCCCTTGTGTACTGTACAACACAAACATCATTCTGAGATGGAAAGTAATAAACTAAATCAAGCACTAGAGAACAACCAGAGGGTTTTGAATAAGGGTAACCACCAGGTGGCGCTAGAGCACTAAAAGTTTTGCTTTTTAGACCTTTCAAGAACTTCCTGCTGAGCTGAGGATCAAGGGGTTGCAGTCAAGCAGCTTTTGATGGGAACAGAAAGGTCGCCCAAGGCAGTGTTCCTAGCATAGTGCGAAGGAGCTGGGTTTCTTCTAGCTTCTCCCCCAAGTTTCCATCCTCACATGACCCTCTGGCTACAGAGAACAAATTTCCTGACAAGGATTCCCTCGCACCACTGTGTGCAGGCAGCGGCCAGCTCTCGGCAGGAGACAGCAAAGGGACAGAGTGACGGAGTGGCCACACGCTCTCCAGCAAAAGGAGCCCTGGGGACTCCACCAAAGGAGGCCTGAGGAAATGCTGGGGGGGGGGGGGGTGGCTGGAACCAGCTTCGTAAAGAAAATCAAAGCAGACCATGAGGAAGGTTTACCAGCACCTTGGTGCCGCAGAAGGCTGGAGAAAGCAGAGGCAGGAGGGGCCCGCACTGCTTTTGAACACTGAGCACCCTTTCTCCCTTCTTGCACCAGCACTACCACCTCAACTGTCCCTCAGGCATCTCCTAGCCCCCCTCCCCCACACACACCTGGCTTCTCTGCCCAGTGCTTTCAGCAAGGCTGGGACTGCCGTAACTACAGGGTCCACAGAATGAGGCAGACACGCACACAGTGGTGCTGGGGCCCACTGCAGTGGGCTGAGGTGTGGCTTGCCCATCTAGCAGGTCTAGGCCTAATGCACAGCAACAAGGTCCCCGCGCGTGAGGTGCAGAACATGACGTGAGGTGCAGAACCTGAGGGTGTTCCCACCTGCAGCTCCTGAGGAACCTTCACACACCATGGCACACACACCACAGAACGGGCTGCTGAAGCTGCGAAGCAGAGCCCAGAGGCTCTGCAATCCTCTTCTTGAAAGCCAGATTCTTCAGCTGCCATGGAGGATGGAGGATTTCGCGTGCTGCCTACTTTCTCATATTGCTGTTTTCTAAAGTGAAGCCACATGTGGGTCTCACTGGCAGAGTCCTATGTCCCATGCCACCACTGTGGCTGCTGGGGCAGATGGGGACAGAAAAGCAGCCAGCTTCCTGGATCAGCATCATTACGCCCCCTGAGCGTAATTACTTCCTACTGGAAGGGCATTTGAAAACAAGTTGCTGGGAACCAACCACATCACATGTCCATAAGAAATAACATGTACTCAATGCTGCCATGCTGCCAAGAGCCAATCCTGGTACTCTGGCCGCCATCACAAGAACTGTCTTTCCTCTGGGGTCATTTAGTTGCTTAGAATATAAGCCTGGATCTTCTAGAAGACAATCTTTTTCGTGTGTATGGACAAAGGGTCTGAGAACGAGATGAACACAGAGGAAGACAGAGGCTAGAGATGAAGAAGGAAAGGCTCTGATGGAATTATTCAAAAGTAACTGACCTGGGAGCTGGAAAGCCCTGCATTTCCGATGCCATAGGGCAATAACTTCTTTGTAGTTTCTTTATGCTGTCTTTGGTTGGCTTTTTGTTGGGTGCAGCTAGCTGTTCTCACTAAAGACCACATGTGGCAAGTCCTGCAGGTCAGCCCCACTGTGCCTTAGCTGCGGGAGCCTCTCCCGGCTCTCAGTGTCAGGGAGAGGCCCTGTTTAATGTCCTTCGTGGTGCAGCTTGTTTTACAGGGTAAAGTCTAAGGACTGTAGCCAGAACCATGCTAGGCCCTTGGGAATCTGGTCGTCCATCCTCATGCTCCAGGTTCCTGAGGGCGGCACTGTACTCCAAAGTAGTACATGAGCTGGGGCTGGTTCTGCAAAAACAGCCAACCCAGCAGCACCAAACTGCTGGCGCTTCCCGATTACACGGCTTCTGTGTTCTGCCCTCAGTCCTGCTGCTCCTCCCTTCACCTGGGATGCCCAGACCATTCATCCCTCCCTGTCCACCCATGCGCATGTGCAGACTGATTGCCTGATTAGAAAGCTTAGGTGCCACCTCTTCCACGGAGCCTTCCTGACCACCCCACCACGTGGGAAGAGAATACGGCTTCATAGGCAAAGCAAAAGAGCTAGCTCTAAAAGCAAGATGCAGAGGGGACCTAACCAAGGATGTCAGGAACGAGGGCCAGGAGCAGCAAAGCTGTATTTCAGACCCACATTGTGCCAAAATTTAAAAGGAAGCACAAGCTTGCAGAAATGAAGTCTTCCTTTCCATTGGTTAGAACCAAGAGGAATAGGTTCTAATTTCTAATTTTTGATTAATAAAGTAGGTGCCACTTACCTTTAACGTACTGGTCCCACTGTTTTCTGTAGTCAAAATCCATATAGACATCTACAAGCAGAGCTGGTGGGCAATCCTTTAAAATACCAAAGACTTTATACTCATAAAGTCCAGTCTCCTGTAAGAACAGACAGAAAAACAATCGATTGGTACCAAGGTTTTGAGAAAACTGCATTCTACATCGAGGGAAAAACAGCGAGGATGCAGGCCACACCACACCAAACACCAACCTCACCTGGGTTCTTAGGGACACAAAGGTGTCCAAGGAGGTAAGACCTCTGGACTCATGGGTCTCAGATTCTACTCAAGGCACTGGTGGTAGGAACAGTCATTATAAATTCTAGAAGGGTTACGTAGTCAACGATGCCTTCGTGGAGGCTTGTATCATCAGATGAGCAAGAAAGACCTCCGGGAGGGGTAAGATTTAGCAGGATATTTTGTTCTAAATGTTAGGAGAAAGCTATGGAGAGACAAAGGAAGATTTCTCATGGAAGGAGGAAGGCTTTCACATCAATGGCTTGGCACACATAAGGTTCATGGGACCTCTGGATGGGACCAGACCCCCAAAGGACTTTTCAAACCAGAGTAAGGGGTTACGATTCTCATCTCACTGCTATGGAAAACTAATGATTGGGATTAGACAAGGGAGCCACCAGAATCTACCTAAATATTTTTAGGAGAGATAATTTTTGCTCCTTAGTAGAAAGCAGATCCCAAGCAAACAAGGAGGGACCTTAAAAGACTGATTCAAGGAAGGAGATAATGACAGTGACAGGGACACATGAGGGACTTAAGAGAGAATTTGGAGGCCAGGCCAACAGGAACTGCTGACAGATTAGCTGTGGGGAAAAGGGAAACAAAAAATCAGGGATGACTGAGAAGTTCTGTCTGGACATCTGGATAGGCGGGAAGCCCCTTCTCCAACAGTCAAAACTTAGAGAAGATTTGATGTATGGCTTGTGTAATTAAGAACTATATTCTGGGCAAGTAACTTAAGACACTTATTAGACGCCCTGTGTAAGTAGCTAGAGTTCTGGTGAGGGGCTGGATTTTAAATATCTAAAGGGCATAATAAAACCTAACACCTTTTTTTATTATCAACTCCACGACAACGAATGTTCCAACACTGATGTCTCTCTGATGTATATAAATGACCAAAGAGTAGGCAGAGTATCTGCTCCACATTCATGAGTTTCCATTGTTCAGAAGAAGGTCTCTTCTGGATTCCAAGAGCAAGAGAGGGCCCGCTGTCTTCACAGGAAGTCACACCTTGTCTGGGAGGATTCAGGATTTCAATAAGCCCCGCTACGCATTTCTCCCTCTGTATAGAGGCAACTTCCCACTCCAGACCCTCATTCCACCTAGTGGTTTGATTGGCAAGAGCAAAGCAATGGCTCTGAGATTAACGTAAATGTAAACAAAGAGAATTAAACAAATGCATAAAAACAAAGCTCTTAGAGGAAGTCTTGCTTCCATGTGCCAATGCCCTGGACTAACCACAACAGGGACTCACAGAAAGTGAAGGGACAGACATGCTGGATCTTTCAGAGCTGGTTGAGCTTTAAGGGTCCCCAACTCAGCTAGTGGAATCTAGGACCAACCATACCCCAGTTTAGAAATCTCAGATGTCTGTGCAAATACTTGGCAAGAAATGTAAGATAAAATTGAAATTGAATTCATAAGAATCTTGCAGCTCTACAAGCATGTGGCTTATCCCATGGGTTTCCGAGCAGCAAATGCAGCCAAGTATTTCTGGAGTGCTCGTGTACCCCACTATGGGTACCTGAGAGGAGGGCTCACTTTGGGATATGATGAAAAGCCTCAGGGGAAACATCCATCCTGGCTGTCCACTGTGGTCACAGAGATAGATTACAGGAACATGGAGAAGGTAAGATGCATTCACACATTCACAGTCATGCATCTATGTACTACTCCACAGGCTTTGGAGCAGAGAATTTACCTGTCTTACAGGCAAGAAAATAGTCTGGGCAGGCAAGGCCAGGATAGGCTGACTGAGCCTGGCGTTTTTGATCTGTAGCTTCCAAAGCTGTTTTCCAGGCAGGTCTTATTTTGGGAGAAACACGGGCAACTTCAAAAACATGGAGGCCTTGGGGCCAGGGAGATGGCTCAGTGGACTAAGTGCTTCCCTGGCAAGTGCAAGGGTCTGAGTTCAATTCTGGGTTCTGCCAAAAAAACCCAAAAAACATGGAGGCCTTGCTTTCTATATGCCGAGACTGTGGCCTCCTCAGGCCTGCACGACTTAGCTCCGGACGTTTGCATAGGTGGAGATAAACAACTTCC
>PVKA01039346.1:0-19547 GCA_004027165.1 Ctenomys sociabilis
CCTGCACTTCCCAGGCTGGCACTTATTCTGCTGAGCTATCTCCTCAACCCCATTTTTTTTTCTTTTAATGATGCATTTCAAAAAATAAATTTGAATTTTCCTTGCTTGTCGTAAGTTTCCCAGACAGGGAGAAAACTCTTCAAAAGTCCACTACTGACAACTGGTTGGTACTATCCTTGCCAGGAAAAAGAGCTCCAGTGCAGTCTTTTGATTCTGTTTCTGAGCTAGCTAATTGTTTCCCACGTACTTTCTATTTTCTTTCATCCCCCTCCCTCTGCCTCTTTCTTTTCCTCCCCTACTTCTCTTCTTTTCTATTCTCATAGAATTTCCCTCTCCCTTCTCTCCCTATTTTTCTCTTTCTTTCTTTCTTTCTTTCTTTCTTTCTTTCTTTCTTTCTTTCTTTCTTTCTTTCTTTCTTTCTTCCTTTCTTTCTTTCCTTTCTTTCTTTTCTTTCCTTCTTCCCTCCCTCCCTCCCTCCTTGCCTCCCTCCCTTCCTCTCTCCTTCCTTCCTTCCTTCCTTCCTTCCTTCCTTCCTTCCTTCTCCTCTTTCCTCCGTAATTTTCTTTTATAACTCCAGCTGAGAAGTCCTAATTCAAACTCCCAGTCATCAGGGCCAGCCAAATAGCTCAGCAGATTAAAGCGCCTGCAAGCAGGCACGGAGTCCAGGGGCGCCATCACCCGGCCTGCAATTCCGGCCCCGCCCTCAGGGCGGCAGTTGAGACTGGGCATGGTGGCATATGCCTGTAATCCCAGTTCTTGGGAGGATGCAAACAGACGATCAGTATGAGTCTGGTCTAGTAGGGAGGCCCTGAACACTCGGTAGACCCTTCCCCAAAATAAAAATAAAAAAAGTTCAATTTTAGAAACTTTTCTCTCCATCCTGTTCCAGTTTCTTCAGGCCACTGATCCCCCCCCCCACTCTTTCGTGTAAATCCCTTCCCAACTCTTTCCTTCTCTTGTTCAACATCGTAAGAGTTCCATGAACTATTATTGATCTTCTTACCAAATTTCTTTGGGTGCAGTAAAGGAAAGCATAACTTCAAGGGGAAGAAGATAAACACTTTGAATATTTTTACGTTTTGTCTATCTTGCAATTAGTCTGTTTGAGGCCAATGTCTGAAAGGAAAAGACCACTGTACCACTTCTGGTGTTTGCTTTGTCATGCTGGAGAGAAACATAATAATTCTTTCTGAGTGGTATAAAGTCTCACTAAGAAATTGCCAGGAGAAGTTGTCGTACATTCTGTCCACAATATTGTAGGGTAGTAATGCACTTTGCTATAGATTCTTTATCATAATGTTTAGTGTCTCGGTTCCTTTTCTCTCGTTGCTGGGGCAAAATACCTGACATCCACAATTAAGGAAGGAAATGTTTATTTAGCTCATAGTTAGTGGACGTTTCAGTCCATCTTTGGTGGCTCCAGGGCAGAGCAGCACATGGCAGAAGACAGAGGAAATCAGCAAAGAGCAAAGGGAAGGGCAGCAGCTGCAGCTTCTAGCCAACTTCTCTCCCCTCCTTACACTGTAATGCAGATTACCCACCTCAGGACAGATGTAGCTCATACACCCTTTATCCTCACATTGGATCATGAACAAACTCTAGAAGCTGCCCCATAACTACATGAGGGCTTTGGGGAGACACCTAGATACAAACCATAACATTTGGTTTCTCACCAATCAGAATATGTCACATTACAAGGTGCTTTTGTTTCTATATTTTCCTAGACATTGCATTGGAATCATTATAGAAAGCCTGCTCACTTCTTTAATGTGAAGTTGTGTTAAAAAAGCATGCTTCCACACACAACACAAGGTGGCCGTGTGTATACCAGGATAGACACAGGTGTGACACTTGGCCAAGCAACTCCTATTGGTATCCTCTTGCATATATTATGACTTTAATCAGTATCATCAAATTAGCTGTATGACAGACAAGTATAAAAGGAAAGAAGAAGAGAATAGAAAAGATGGAAGGAACTGAGGGAAGAAGGGAAATGGGATGGAATGCAGGAAAGAAGGAGGTCCTGTGCTCCAAAACCCTCCTATAGGATTTTGTGAGTTGGCATCAAGCATGTTTTCCTTTCTTTACAGAAGAGGACAATAGGTCTGCACTTTAGAAAGAAATGTTTAGATTGTCACCAACTGTTTGAATGCTAGATTTTGACCCTGCCACACCTACCCTGCTGGCTTTGTAGGTAAGCTGTGTGGTAGACTTTTCTTTGCGAGTTCCTGATGAAATGGATCTTGTGTGCACTTCCCAAGCCTGGGCTGCTCTCCGCAGTCTTGCCAACTGAGCCAAGCATGCAGTGTCCTCGGGCCAGGCTTCTATGCCACAAAGTGTGCCTGTGGTAGACCCAGCAGCAAGCAGAAGGCAGCAGGGAAGTCATCTCTCCAATCCTGTTTCCTGCAGGTCTTCCTCAGCCCCAGCCACCCTTCTGTGAAAGGCCTCAGAGACTGCTAGGACTCCCTTTCTGGGCACAGCTGTCTGGGCTCAAGCAGGTGCTATCATACTCTTTGGAAACAGGGCTGGTAACCCTCTACGGTGTTCTTAGCACCTGAGTTCTCCCCTTGCTTTGCCTCAACACTACTCATGCCTTGCAAATAATTTCCTCATTAAACCTTCAAATTGCTCAATTTTAAAGTGCCCCTAGCAGATACTTCTGGTTAGCATAGATCAATTGATCACTCTAAGTATTTTTAGATCTTTCAGTTTATTGATTGATCATTCAATGGTATAAAATGTTCTCATTCTTAAACTATCTGATAAACTTGCCACAGAGGAAGAGAAGCAATGTGGAAGATGACACAGATATAAATAAACATATAGGTGCATATACAGACACAAATACAGATGCAGACTCTGATAATTATCTCTTTTTCATATATTATAAATTTTAATTCTAAGGTAAATGGCTTAGTGTATTTGGAGAGGGATATATTTAGGTCCTTAATAAATTAGCTGTTTTTCCTGTTTGCCTAGTGTTCATCTACAGTAACAGAAAAATTTGCTTGTTCAGTTAGTTAACCAATATCTATGGAGGTATTAGGACATGTTAAACATATCTTGTAAATGTGGAACACAACAATTGATAAGAAAGGCAGAATATTCTTATTTAAAGGGGTTGCATTAGAGAAAGCCAGACAATAAATTACTAAGTGAACAACTGAAGTTCTCAGAGCCTCCTACTTGGCCCCTTCTCCTGAAGATCTCATCAGCTTCCATGTCAGCGTATGGGGCCAAGGCCCAGACACTCAGACCCTTCGGGGGACATGTGATGCACAGCCAAATGACAAGGTGTCTTCTAGGAAGAGGGTGATCTGGATGGAGGGAAAGGGGAACACAGAATCACTTTGTCTTTTTGCCAAGAAAGGTTGAGTTAGTGATGATGTTTAAGTAGGGAATAGCTAAGGAAGTGAATTTTGGACATTTGAGATGATCAAGAGTTCTGATTGAGGCCAATGAGATAGCTCAGCGGTCTAAAGCACCTGCTTAAACAAGCTTAGGCAGGTTCAAGGGACCATGGATTCGATCCCTGGCACCACATGCTGCACCAGCCCCACCTTCAGGGCAGGCTGAGCTGGCCTAAATAAATAAATGAATAAGTAAATATAAATAGAGTTTTTGTTAATCATGACAACACAATTAAATATGAGCAATATTGAACACAATACTTCTATGAAGAGAACTATTGAATTCCATTTCCTGGATATCTGGTCCTTCTAAAATTGAAGCAATGTGGGTGGAAAATGATATGAGACAATTAGAAACTTGGCTTAGCTTAACTACCTTGTGGGCTACTGGATAAAGCATGTAAGAAAATATTCTATATTCCTATGGAAAGTCTATAAAAAATTATATTTAATGAAATTCAATCTGACACTGAATGTGTTTGGTTTATAAAATAAAGAAGTCGCTTATGAATGTGCCATCCTGAGATGACCTTTAATTTTCTGATTTTTGTTCTATTAACCTTAACTAAGAAAGAATAGCAAATACATCTAATATTTTGTACTCTCCCCACTGCTCAAAGGTTCAAGATTAGAACAGATTCCTTTCAAGAAATTCTAGCCTTCCACTACTGTCTTGGTACTTATTCTCAATATAACATGAGCTACCAGATCTGGAAGAGTCTTTGATGGTTAATTCATTGAAGCTTATTGGATTTGCAAGATTCCAGAGAGCATGAGCTGATGAAACATGCTTCAGAGCTATGTTAATCAATTTCTTGTTGCCATGGCAGAGTATCTAAACAGAGCAACCGATGGAATAAAGACATTTATTCTGGCTCCTGGTTTTGGAAGCGAGGAAGGTTGTAGTGATCTTAAAGTTGTAATATTTAAAATCAGAGTGTTGGCATCTTATCATGTCTGATTAGGGCCTTGGGTTTGGTCAGCTTCTCAGACTGAAGGACAAATAGCCATGTGAGCTGAACACCCTCTTCATCTAGCCCACTTCTGTGGGAAAGCACTGATCCTCTGGAGGGGTCACCCCATGACTCAAGAACATCCCATTCACAAGAACACAATGAGGGATTAAGGTCCCAACACACAAGGAGTCAAAACTTCATACTCCCTGTACCAGAAGAGACCTTATCCATCACTTATTGAAAACACTTACTGTCCACGCTGAAATCTAGGCCCAGTAAGATGAGATTACCTCAGATCTCACGGACAAGTATAAAAGCCAGATCTACTGATTCCCAATATCATTGTCATTATTTTTCCATATCATTTGTTATCCATTCCTCATACATTTCTTATATGACATACACTGTATGAACTATTTATTCTGGAAAACCAGAATAAATTTGCAGATTACTTACCTTCAAGTCACTTTGGTCAAGTACATAGGAAATTTTTAATAAAAGCCATGATAAAATAATAAACAAAATTATATAAATAAAAGCTGTAGTAAAATAATAAATGAAATTATATAAATGTGCAGAGAAGTTGAGGATTAATACTCCCTGGCATTCTTAACAGATGTTTAAAACCTTTATAATGAGTCTTGGATATTGGAGAAAAGTTGTTCTGACAGAAACATGATGGAGGGGCATTTCTGAAGAGTAAGAAGCCTGAGAAATTCACACCAAGTAAACCAATGTGTGAAAGGCTGAGGAAGAGGAGTGAGAAGTATGAATGTGGAGGTGAGCTGGGAACAGACTCAGGCCAGGTAGATGCATACAAGAGTCAGCGTCTGTCTAGGAGGCCGGAAGGTGCACTGGGGCTTTCAAAGCATGAGAATAATGTGCTCAAATTTGTTCTAAAGCTGCCTTGGCTTCAGTATAAATGTTGAGTGGAAGGAAAGGCCATGTAGTAAGGGGATGATAGCCACACCTACTCAGAGACATTTGTGTAGTGTTAAACTACACTGCTGCCTTTTCGAAAGTGCCATGGCACTTCTGCCTGGGTGACTTCACAGTCTTACTCAAAATCACTTTTTGATAGCTGATTCCCAATATCCCTGTCATTATCCCTCCATATCATTTAGTCATTCATTCCTCATGCGTTTCTTATATATCACACATTCTACAAGCTATTTATTCTGGAAAAACCAAAACTAGCAAGTTAGCTACATTCAAGTCACTTAGGTCAAGGGTGATGGAATTCTTTTTACTTTTTTATTAATTTTCATGAGAAAGAAATAGCAATGAGACAGTTTCAAAACAAGTTAGTTATAATAATTAATACAATGCATATTGTTATTCAGACTACAAGATGTAGATATGATACCTTGTCTAAACAATATTAGTACAAATCTTCCTTCTCATTGAACTAAGAGAAAGTAACTGGATATCTATACTATTTTACAAGTCCTAGTCTTTGGGGGGGGTTGAACTTCACAGCCGCTACAATCTCTGCACAGAGTGCTGGTCTTCACAGTCAGTCTAGAAGGAAGAGAGAGTCTTGATGGATGCCACAGCTGCTGTTCCTCCTCTGGTCTTCATTGGTTTCTGCTGCCATGAACAGCTGTCATTTGTCTTGGGGCTAGTGGAGTATGGACTTCAGCCTCCACAAAGTGTGGGCTAAATAAATCTCTCCTTCCTTAATTTTCAGTGTCAGGTGGAAATTTTTAATAAAAGCCATGAACAAAGTAGTAACAAGGGGGTAAAATATGATTGGAAGTTTTCATCTCTATTGCCAGCACTTAGGCAGAGGTAAAGAGATTCAGGGTGAGAAGGAGGTCTTAAGTCGAATGGTTTTTTGAAGTAAATACAACTTTACCTGGAGGATGATGAAGACATAGAACACTTGTATGTGGAGGACCTTAAACCTTCTGATCTACATGTTCTCTCTATGGTGTTGCTTAAATGCAAACTCAAAGGAGATTATGATTTCTGTCTCTAACAGCTCTCTGTTATTTCCAGTTTTGAAGTCAGAGGAGAACAAGTTCTGTTATAATCTTGTCAATCTAGATTAAGTCTCTATCAAGGGCCAGGAAGATAGCTCAGTAAAATAAGTGCTTACCTGGCCAGTGCAGGATCCTCAGTTCAATCCCCAGTACTGGAAAAAAAAAGTCTCTATTGAGTTGAGAGTTGGGAGCTGAAAACAAAAAGGGAAAAAGTGTAAGACTCTGTAGGGTACATGACAGAAAGCAGGAGTCTCGTTCCTATTGAATAATGACCTGCAGAGCATGCCGTAGTGGGTGCATTGGAATTCTAAACTGCTGACATACACTAAACCTGACTAGATAATCCCACCTGTTTTTCCTTCAAGCTTCCCAAACTAATGTTCCAACATAAACTATAATCTCCTTGTCTCTTGTCATT
The DNA here is from genome assembly GCA_004027165.1 of Ctenomys sociabilis. Classification (NCBI taxonomy): domain Eukaryota; kingdom Metazoa; phylum Chordata; class Mammalia; order Rodentia; family Ctenomyidae; genus Ctenomys; species Ctenomys sociabilis. The sequence goes on from PVKA01039346.1 coordinate 6,770, forward strand.
TTTGAGGTTCTCTCCAGCATATTGACCTAGGAAGATTTGATTGTCTATTTAATTCAAGTCTAGGTTCATTTGAAATAACAATGCATCACAAACTATTCATCAAAGCATGCCCCATCCATAAATAGTTCATTCATTCTCTGCTGGGAGTGAATAGTGCAGTGAAATAGTCCGGAAAAATGTCTTAAAGGTCTTCTATTGCTCTCTGGGTTTTGTTTCTCTGAAAAGACATTGTTGTCACCTGTTATATATGGCCATAAGCAGGCTCCCAGCAACTTAACTGCAAGTCCAAAGAAAGAAATTAACTAAGCCTGTATGTATCAGTAAGGAAGGTGCTGATAGATAGCAGCAAAAGCAAGCCAGTGAGGAACAGAGCAGGACTCGATGGCCATCTCTGTTATTTAGGAAGCATCTGGCCTATGTCCATGGCTAGATCATATATCTGACAGTATCCCCCTTTTTAATGCTTTGCAGATCCAAGGTATATTATCATACCCTAAGCCTGAACTCTCCAGGGATATTATGTCAAGGCATAACCAAGGAAGTGGGATTGTAAAAACCACCCCAGGACCAGCTGGCTGGAATTTACCTTTACCAAACCAGAAAGAATATACTCCAAAAGGTGGCGCTGTGACACAGCATAGGGAGAGAGCTGTGCTTTCTCTGAAAGAATTATGTTTATTTTTCCTGGGGGTTGGAGGGGGAGATTGGGCAGGGGGGAACACAGCAAGGACAGCAGAAGCCAACTATATTTTTAGAATTTATCTGTGTACTCATGGTGGACCTAAAATTCTCATACACTAATCTCCCTGGTTTATTATGCAGAGACAACACATTCCTGATGTGGGCAGGAAACAAAATAATTCTTACAGAGTCCTCGTGTCAAATCTATTAATTATTTGGATCTGCTGACCTGTGTGTGGTTATTTTAGAATAGGGAAAATCACAATAATTTCTGAAAGATAAGTGGTGCCTCAGAATGCTGAGCACGTGATTTAGCAGCCAGTTTGTGGCACTGGTGTGCCCTGATAGGACAGAGCACTGAAGCCCTCATGCGTGCGGCTTCCACCTGGAGCACCTGAGATGCACTGTACAGATAGTGAGGCCCTGCTGCATGGAGTGCTTTCAAATCTAAGTGCCGTCTTTGTGCACAACTCAGCTCGCAACTACATTTTAGGAAGTCTGCAGTGAAACTGGAAAGCAGAAAAACTTCTTTGTGTCCATGTGACTAACTGATTTCATGTATATATATATATATATATATATATATATATATATATATATATATATATAATTTTTTTTTCTAGCCAGGAGTTTCGTAGCATAAACATCAAAGTCTTTGTCTTTTTTTTTTTTTTTTAATACATATAGTATAGGGTCTACGGGGTCTCACTACACACATGGGACCATGGGACTTGTAGTGATTCTCCCATTTACAGCTTCCCAAGTGCAGGGATTACAGGCAAACATCACCAAACCGAGTCTCAATTGCCGAGTCTCAATTGCCCTAGGAGCAGGACCAGCATAGCACGCCAGGGATCGAATCCCAGGTGCTACACTCTGCCTGAGCAGGCACTTTAGTTTGCTGAGCTACCAGGCTGGCCCAGAAAGTTCCTATCTTTATTTATGAAAAAAAAAAAATACCAGCACATTCAGGAAATAATTCTTGAGCATCAAATATGTACTTAATGATGTTTCAGGTACTAGAGAGAGATAAGCAAAGTGGATCCAGTGTTCACTTTCCTCAAGCCAGATCAAACAAAGAAAAGATCTTGTGATGTCTTCTTGGTTAGCATCATGGCTAAGGTATGAGATGAAATCAGCCTCTTTCACAAGCCCTGGTGGGATTGGTTAGTGTAAATGCTCAGTTGGATTATTCTTGCTGAAGTTCATAAAAATACAATCTCTGAATGTGAAGATCTGAGTGCAAGCTAACACTTCATTCTGATTTTCTGTGTTAACAACAGTGTTATGTGCTTGATATTCATTATCCTTTTATACCCTTATAACAGCTCGATAGGTTTGTCCTCATTTTACAAATAAAGAGAGAAAAATTTCATGATTTGCACAAATTAATAAAAGGCCAGGCCAAAAATTTTAATCTAAATTTATTTAATTCCAGCATCCATGAAGTATTATAAAAGTTTAGGACCTGAAAAAAAATCATTAGGTTCAAATACACAGATACGGCATCTCCTTTCTCACATGCCCACCCAATGTTCACCTGATCACCTAAGCCCAAGAGACTCCCTTCTGAGATGGATCATTTCTTCTTTGAATGAGTTTCATTATAGAAATCCCTGGTAATCTCAGTTTGAGGAAAAGCAAAATCTCAAAGTAGCTACAAAAGAGACAGGGGAAAAAAAATGTCTGGAAACATAAGGAGTAGGAAGCCTCAGTCTCTGCCCACTTTCATTGGCCTGTGTTTCGTCCCATAACTGATCTGAGAAGACTCTGAGGCTGCCACTCAGGAAGATGTCCATTCTGAGCTACTAAACCCTCACACAGAAGCCCCATAAGGAATGAGTGTGGCCACTCCATCCCAGTGAGCAGCACAATGTGCAGCTGAATGTGCAGGAGCAGGCATCCTTGGTCGCCTTTGCAAACACCTACACTGCGATAGGTGATGGCTGGTCACGAACAGTAGTGTGGATACTTCTACAGACCTCACTTCAAGTCGTATGGCTCCCAATGCTGCTGGCTAACATACTTCTAAACCCCCAGAGATCCTGTAGTTAAGTTCAATACATTGTAAACTGTGTTAATCAGCTTTCTCTTGCTGTGAAAAATACCTGAGAACAATAATTTAAAGGAGGAAAAGCTTGCCTTTGCTCATGGTTTCAGAGGTGTCAGTGGACTCGTGGCTGTCTCCATTGCTTTTAATCCTGAGGCAAGAAATAAACCTCATGGCACAGGGATGTGGCAGAGAAACACTACTCACTCTACTGCTAGGCATCCAGGAAAGAGAAAGGGACTAGGGACAGAATGGACTCTTCAGAGGCATGTCCCCAGGGGTCTAATCTAACCCAACCACATTGCCCAAGTTTCCACCAGCCTTCAACAGTACCACCAGCTGGGCATCACCTTTGGGAAGAGAGTCCAGGTCTAAACTGTCGTATATACTTAAATGATTCTTGTCATTTCTTCTGCTTTTTTTTTTTTTTTTTTTGTCTTTTAAAGTGGGAAGGGCCAGGGAGAGAGCTCAGTAGAACAAGCACTTGCCTGGCAAACGTAAGGTCCTGAGTTCAATCTCCATTACCACAAAAAAAAAAAAAAAAACCTTTAAAGTGGGAATATCAGATTGCTAGGTACACTATGGGATGCCAATTCAAATTTGATTTTAGATTCTAAATAGTTTTTCAGTACTGAAATCTATTGTTGATCTGCAATTCAAATTTGTCTGAAAATTTTATATAATTTTTGCTAATCTAGTGACCTTAATCTATAAGTAACAAATGTAAATTTATTAGAGTATAAATGAGCTCATTATGTCTTAAAGATTACTTTATTTATTTATCTATTTTGTATTTAGGACTGGGTGTACAGGGTGCACAGGGTCTCACTGCATAGATGGGACTCGTAGTGCTCCTCCTGTTTACAACCTCCCAAGAGCTGCTATTACAGATGTGAGTCACCACGCCCAGTCTCAATCACCTTCTCAGTGCACCCAGGAGCAGGGCTGGCACAGCAGGCCAGGGAATCAAGCTCCTGGCCCTTGTGTCTGCCTAAACAGGCATTTTAATCCACTGAGCTATTTGGCCTGCCCTAAAATTACTTTTTAATAGAGAAAACCAAAGTATCAAAATATCTTTAAAAAACACTTTTACAATGCAAAACCTACATTAGTAAATGATGAAACTAATTCACCCCTGGATTTATCCAAATTCAAGTTTCTGTACCTGAAGGATTTTAATTTTCCTTTAAAGAAGTACGTTTTTTCACTTTTAGGAGCAATGATGGTTCTCAGAGTCAGTGGCTTTACTGTATTCTCTGTGTTCTGTTTCCCAGACCAGAGTATCACTGCTGACTGAAAATGGGTCAAGTTCACCCCCCCACTGACCCTGAGTTGTATTAAGTGGCCATGCTCCATGTGAACCAAGAGGGCTCACAAAGCTATCCTTTGGACAGAGTTTAGTAGTTGGTACGGTGGAGCGTGTCCAGATAAAAAGACTCTTGGGAGACTTCCAAAACTAAAATTGATTTTTCTTCCTCCAGATATCTAGCAATTTTCTGGGGATAAAGTTGCTACACTCAACACATAAATTTAAGGAGTACCTAGATAAATTTGAATTTCAGATAAATTATAATTATGTATCAATTTTCATACATTATTTATTTACATATATATGTTGTGTGGAATACCCTCATATATTATCTACTATTCATCTGAAATTCAGTATTCACTGACAGCCTCAGTTTTACCTAGAAAATGTGTGTGGTAATACTGCGAGATCCTTTTTATCTTAAACCATGAAATGTTAAAGATTTGAGCCAACTAAAACAAAATAAAGAAAAACAAGAAACAATAGTAATAACAAAGAAAGAGCAACCACAGTAGCAACAGCAAAAATCTCACAAAAGCTAACCTGGAGAGAATTATTTTAAGATACTAGGAACATCCCTGCTACTACATGCTGTGCTAGCTTTGCCCTAAGCTGGCTACTGAGACCAAGGGTCATGGGGCTCTCCTGTAATTCCAGCAGGCTGAGACAGGAGGCTCCTATAAGTTCAAGCTGCATAGCAAGACCCAATAAATGAATAAATGAATGAATGAATAAATAAATAAATAATTTTAAAAATCTTCATAAGATACTAGAGACAGTTTGCACGTGCTCCTCTCAGGTTGGTCTTTCAGATCAAGGGGCCCTCTCTGATGGTTTGAATGGAACTCTTATCTTCAAATGTTTTCAAAGCAATGGATTAAAAAAGTGACATCTTTCAGAGATGGTTTTGCCAGCCAGGCTCCTCCTTTCCTGCCACAGGATTCATGCTCATATGAAAAAGGAGCACTTCGTGCTGTGCTTGATAGGCTTTCTCCTCCACTGCCCACAACATACAGTTGTATCCAGCGGCCCTCACAAGGAGCTGGCACCTTGATCTTCAGATTCCAAGCTTCAGAAACTGTCAGGAAAATAATTGTTTTTGCCAGTAACTGAGCTCAGGTAGGTATTCTGTGATACAAATACAGAGTAAGACACTGTCATGTACAAAATCTCTTGCATGTATCAGGAATACTTTTGCTGCTTTCTAGAGCTTGGGTGAGAACTTACCCAAGCTCCCTGCAGTGGATTTCATCCTGTAAGTTTTATTCATTTTTGGCTTCTGCAAGGATTTAAAATCTATGTAATTCTAAGTAATATATACGAAATATATTATATACACATGCAATACATTATGTATTATATATCTAAAATAATCTAAAAAATGAATGATTCTTTGCAATTAAAATATTAAATTAAAAAATTTTAAATATTGACAGGTACCACAACACAGTACAGGTTCCTATACTGACATGAACATGGAGAACATGAAGGTAAACCTTTGGGTGAAAGTCCCCACTTTATTGCCTAATAGCTGTGTGTCAGCCTGTCCTACTCGGTATTGTCATCTGCACAATGGAATTGCTAATAGTCTCCCTAGTTTCAGGCCAGGGTTATGAGGAGCTTTGTAAATTGTGGGTTCTGTGTTCGTAAATAATTTATACTTTACTTATGTCTCATGGCTGATTTCCTGTTACATAAAAAGCAGCACTGATAATTATTAGAACTATGAATGAATCAAAATTATGTCCCTTCTGTTTCTTATATTTTACAAAAAAAAAGGAGAGAAAGAGACAACAAAGTCGCGTAGCTATGTGTTGTAACATTCAAGGATCATTGGGGTAGAAATGAAAAACAAGAGTTAAATAAAACAGTACTTCCTCTGATTGAATGATGATCAAAATCACCTATATATTCTATAGACCACTGATCCCCAGCTCTAGCCAATGCATGCTACATAAATTTTTTAAGCATATAACTTAGTAGGAGTACCTGTTCTAAAAACTTCACAGGTTGTTCTTATGATCCAGGCTTGAGAATGGCTAGTCCACATGGCGGGTAAATACAGATCCCTGGAGATACTGCAGTCATAGCAGACGTGGGTGACAATTTCATCTTCACCACCTTTGCATACCTTCTTCGCATAGACAGCCTACAGAGCCTACCTCCAGCCCTGTTTCGTTCCTCTGTCTCTATTTTATGAAATACTGACCATATAGAGTTCACAAGACAAAGAACAACAAATGATTGGAGACAGAGGTCAGACTTATATAAACCACCCAATTATACCCTTCAGAACTTACACACAAAAATCACAGGCTGGTGCTCGCCACAAAACTTCTCAGGTGTCAGTCTATAAATGAGTTTGAGTTTTTAACAATATTCCACATGGCCACCCATACTCTCCTCCATAAGTTATCAATGGCATCCATGCTCAGAAACCCAATAGACATTAAGACCGTGTGGTAGCTGAGAACTCAGCTGTATTCATCGAAGCTCACTGCCTTTCCTGGCAGTGGTCTTCCTTTTCAAGCTACTGGAGTACCACACTCCCAAGAATCGCTTCTACATTGGCAGATCTTTCTCCGATTTATTCTCTCAAATTGAAATTCTTTGTATTTCAGTTTTGAACCCCTTGTCTTGTCTATATCTGCTCTTAAAATGTTTTACTCCTTCCTTCTGTTTTACATCCCTTCACTAAGAAAAGGGTGCAGAACTAATAGCCTCCACCCTGTCTTTCTTAACTTAGTATGCAGCATCTTAAACACTTTTCTGCTTAAGAAAGACAATAGAAGGGCTGAGGATGTAGCTCAGTGGCATAAGCTCTTGCCTGCCAAGAGCAAGGTCATGAGTTTGATCCCTGATACTATAAAAAAAAAAAAAAAAGAAAGAACAATAGAACATTTCTATCATTTTCACCCTCCTGTCTGCTTTCAGCTTACCACCAAATTGTACTGAAGTGTGCCTCCTCTGAGCCAACAGTTTCCTTTCTACCATCGTGGTCCTAGCCCATGCCCTTGGAGATAATCTACTCCCCTTGTCACTCCTCACACTTGTCCATGTTCTCCATGCAACAGCTAAAAGAAATGGTTCAGGTAGTAAATCACGTGATTTCTTCTTTTTTATAAGGCTTACTTTCCTTCTCTCCTTGACTGTTTCAGCATGTCTTATTTTTAGCAGAACCTGAGGAACTTCCCATCCCTAGCCCCTACTTGAGGCCTTCACAGTTGCCTTGTACACTCCTGCTTCTGCCTAAGTTGGACCCAGCCCAGCTTTCTTATGGTTCTTGGAATTTACCAAGATTCTTCTGTGCTGTGCTGCATGCTCTGGCTGAAGTACTTTTGCTCCTCTAGGGGGCTAATATCTCTTTCTTCTTCAGGTATGGGGTTCATCAGTTCTTCCTCAGAGAAGGCTCTAACTTAGAACACAAAGTTTTTCTCAGTGCATATATTGCCTCTACATCCACATATTCATGTGCGAGACTACTTATTTACTAGGTACCTCCCTCATTTAAGATGGGCTCCATAAAAGCATAAAACATGCTTGCTTACTTACCGTTGTAAAATCAACGGGAAACTAGCACCCACAAATTGATAGATATTCACCAGGTGGCATCAATGAATGTTTGCTACATGAATGAACTAGCGTGTGAATGTAAGAAGCATCATTCACATGCTTTACTCTCTCTGTGAGTTGTGTATGAGGCTTGCATTTTGACATTTTTGCTGTGTTTTCTCCCCATCTTGAATGGTTCTCCCAGGTCCAATTATACCTGAGTTTCCCCAGCTTCTCCTGCATCTCTGGCTGAGTCACTAGGTTTCCCTGAATGTTAATCAAGCCATCTGGAAAATAGGGCATGAAATTGTGTAGCTCTGACTAACAGCAGATGCAGCAACTGAGCTGAGATGTGTTTCCTTTTCAGTAACTAATTGCACACATGGTACAATACAGAGAAAAACATTATAAATCAATTAGGCTATCACAGCAACATTGTACTCCATAAATAGAGAGCTAGGCCTTGTGTGGGGAAGAGGGGATAGGAGCACCTGACTCTCCCTGGGGTGGCCTCGGATAATTACTTACATCTTTGCATTTAATTGTCTCAGCTCCGGTCCAGGTTACCAGGAAGATTAGTTTTGTGATATTTGTTAAGGGGGTTGGTTTCCAGAGTTGGAACGCAAGTTATTGCTGCAGGAGGGTGGTTAGAAAGAATTATTGACATAAAACATGCATAAAAGTGTTTAATGTCCATGCTGTCTTCAATAGCCAAGGTCAGACCTGGTTAGAGCTTTGGGCTAGAATTACAGGAGTGAAAGGAAGTGAAGTCATAGAGTCTTGAGCTAGCTGTGGAGTTGGCAATGTCCTCCAGTGTCTAAGGCTTGGAGGGCCTTCATGTGGACACCATGGGAGTCAGGTAGGTCTGGGGTCAAGAGGAAAGGAGCATGAAGGGGGAGATGCAAAAGGTGCTTCATCGTCTCCATTTCTTTCTCCCGCTCTCTTTTACTTTCAAACATTGCACCTAAAAAGAAAAGTATTTCAACACACTTTTACAGGTAAATGTCACAGGTTTATTTGTACATTTCTTTAGCCCACAGAAGAGAGAGGGACAGGGATAGAGAAGCCAGAGCCTTTCCTAGAGCCAAGGAAATCTTTTTTAAAAATGATAAATAAGGATTCTAAAAGAAGCTTGTGAATACAAATGCTGAATTTACCTGTAAGAAACTTGTGAACCTGCTCTAGATAATTTTATGGGAGTATTGCCAGTAGCACTACAGTTACTTAGTAACTGCTGCTATAGATATTTATTGATCAACTTTTTTGATCAGGCCTTGTGTTCATTTCAGCATATCAAATAGATGTGCGTGGGCCTGGTGGCATCCACAGTAGAATACCATGAGAAGCTCCTAGAACTTAGTAATGTGCCCCAGATCTGTGCATCCTAGGTATTGGAACTCTTTAAAATGTTGATAGATAAATACAGAGGATTTAAAAATCAAAACTGAAAGTCATTAAGACCAGGGATGTTATTATATATGCATACGACACTGTGGCCACCCTAAGTATTAGTATACAATGTCTCCATTTATCATTCACACTTGGTCTCCACGAGAATGAAGGAGCCTTTCAAGTTGCCCAAGCTGGGATGGGAATGGGAACACAATTAGCTCTGACTAGTGCAGAGCATCTTCTCTCAGGCCTCAGCTCAGCCCAGAACCCAGCACATGGAAGCCCCTTAGTGAGGATCAACGTTTGATTAAGGAACTGAAGGGTTAGCCATGGCTTTTCTATTTCCATGCTTAAATTTCATAGGAGCCTGTTACCACTTTTCTATCATTTAGCATAATGAAACCTAGACAGAGACAGATCCCACAAATCTCAGTTGCATCCTACACAAGCTTCCTTCTACCATTGCTTCTTGGGTGTACAGCTGGAGGTTTCAGACCTCAGCAGCTGTCTCTGTAGCTCCAGGCCTATTTGAGGTTTTGGTGACATCCAATACCACTGTGCACCACTTGTTGCAAACATAGCCCCACTTCCTGTGAGCTGCGTATACATACCCCAAGTCCCCAGAACCACACACAGGCTACATAGCCACCTGCAAAGCAATCTAAACTCTGACCTTAGTGTCACTGGGTTCATAAATCACATTGCAAAGGGACAGCTGAAACTTCAAGCCATGGATAGGAGACATGATGAGCAAAGAGAAGAAGGGAGGTCATGTTGATAAATAATAAGAGCAGAGGGAGGCTGACACTCTGTAGAACAGGCACTTCCTACCTGTCACAGGGCCATTGTGAGGTGGCGGTTGCTGGAAGCCTGTCTGAGTGCATCAGGTAAATATTTCATCATGGTTCTGTGTCTCAGGAGGATCATTCTGGGTAAACAGACTTTGAGTAGAAGGACTCCACTTTGGACAACAAATTAACCAGAGGACAGTTGTGAAGTGGAACAAGTTCAAGTCATGATTCCCTATATTTAATGTAGTCTACTCAAACACATTGATTCTCTCAGTTAATCAGTCCACACTTGCTGCTCTAGATACAGCTCTCTATCAGGCATTGATCTCAGTGTGGGAGACAGAGAAGTCTTTGGGTAACATGATTTCTGTCCTCCCAAGACTGGTCTAGAGGAGAAATGTACACTAAACAAAAATACAGTTTAAGAAATACCATGGGAAGAAAAGGAGTATGTATTATATCCTTATTTTTTAAACACAACCATAAGAAGTTTTAAATTATTTTTTAAGTTCTGCTTTTGGCACATAAGACAGTGTACCATGTAAATATGCTTATGTTTCATACAGTAATGAATCAGGATACCCTACATAGCTACCTTCTTATACATTTGCCATTTGAATGAGAACATTAAATATTAGTCAGCTACAAAAAAAGAATGAAGTCTGGTCATTTGTAGCAACATGGAAGAAACATAAGGACATCATGCTGAGTAATATAAGTCAGCCACAGAAAAACAAATGTCACATGATCTCGCTCACGCACGATGCCATGATTTAGAACTGAAATATCTACAAAACGTCTCAGTGGGAGGTGTTCCAAACTGGGACTGGGGAGGCGATTCAATGATGCAGTGCTATACTCATCAGGGGATTAATACAGCGATGGGCGATGGGTTTCTAGCTGAATGTGCTGCTTGCAGTGAAGGCTGCTTGTGGAAATGGGTGACCGGAGCGTGACCTCAGTCTTGTGGCCACACTGGGCTTGAGCATCTTTCTCCACACCTTCTACCATCCTATTTCTTCTTTAGAGCCAGAACTGGACCCTGTGAACCTATAATACAAAACAAATTTCTCTTCTCTTAAATTGTCGGTGTCAGGCATTTTGTGCCAGTGAAGGCAAGTAACCAGTATGCGTGAAAACTAAAGAAGCTGACATCCCAAATGCAGAGCAGAATAGTGACCACCAGAGCCTGGAGATTGGAGGGTAAAAAGGATTGCGGGGTGGAAAGGATTAGAGGTGTGTTTGTTAGTAGAAAAATACAGCTGGACAGGAAGAATGAGCAGTAATGTTCTGATGCACAGCAGGGTAACTGCTGTTAACACATTCTTACATCACTAACTTCTTAATAAAATTAATTATTAATTCTACTTAATATGGAGCACAGAGAGGTCCACTGGTGGTGAACCCCCTGAGCACATGCTGCAGGGGGCTGACTGTATCACTGATGACACTAAGACTTCAACCTGCACCGTCTGCCTTGAGCTCTTGGGTCTGGTGTCTGTTGTCGATCTAGCTGCTTCCCACACATCTTGGGAAGACGGCTTGGGAACTGTTCCCCTCATACAAAATACCCTGCTATGGAATGTCAGCTTTCTGATCTGTCACGGGCAACACTCACTGCAGAAGAGTAGCCTCTGGCCTTTCAGCTCAAAGCGTAAGGTGACCGAAATCCAATCATCATCCTCAGTTGTGCAAAGAAAACCATGACCCTCAGAGAACACAAAAGACTGGACTTGGGTCAGGTCCAAACCAGCTTTGCACCATGTGGTTCACTGAAGCCCCAAGCTTGCTTGATGACACCGAACTCTTGGACATTTCTATTTTTAAAAGGTGAAAATATGTATTCTTTGGCATGCTTTTGGTGAGCTGGAAGCCAGAGCCGCAGTCCTTTTGCATAATGACTTAACAAAGGGAATTGTACCTGTACCTGAAAAATTATTATTTGGTAGTTATTAATGTATGGACTACTTCCTTCTCCTCTTTGCCAATGAGTGACTTACAAAGCAATCTCCCTGTGTGAAGCAGAACTTCAGCGTGTACATGCTACCCGTGCTTCACCTTAGAAAGAACCAAGCTTTTTTATTATGAGAGTTATTTGTTTCTTTTCAAAAAGTCATATAGTGAACCAGATTAAAAAGCATTCCTTGGGCAAAAGTGGCCTAGAACTGGCCCATGATGTGGCTTTTACACATGATGTGCATGTGTAGTAGTAGACTTGCCCACTGCAGGAGCCTGACCTCCTAGAATAGTCCAAGGCTCACAGAAGGTGCCCCTTACATCTTAGTAGCATGAATAAATTTTGGCCAGAGTCTGTGCTTTTCATCTTGATGTGAAATAAACCTTGAGGTAGAAACAAGCAGTCAAAAAGAAACACGTAATGGTGGGCAACAACTTTTGCCATTTTCTTGTAATTTTGACTATGCTTTGTCATTTTCATAAAGAAACCAACTCCATTTCAGAGGAACTTTTCCTCTTGCTCTTTCTCCTAGCATTGACTAATGTGGAAGGTAGAGAATGGCATCAGGCAGGCCTGATTTCAGCTCAGTATAATGTCATGAAGTTGGTTGTCTCTTCTCTGACCTTAAAGTGGACTGAAGTGATGTCACATGTGTGTTAGGTGGCACTGTGTCCCTCTGTCAGCTATGGATGTGCTCACTCCACAATAGCTCACATGTGACCTTATTTGAAATCAGGGTCTTTAAAGATGATCAAGTTCAGATAAGTTCGTTAGTCCTTATGAAAAAGGAAGCACTGGATACAGAGCCAGAATGTATACCAGAAAAATAATGTAAAGGCACAGCGAGTCACAAGTCAGAGTTGGAGAAATAGAAGAGCCACACGGCCCGCCAACATTTTGGCCCTAGCCTTTCAAGGTCAGCGAAGACTCAGGGCATAGGAAAACCTGTACTGCAATATCATGGGACTCAGGTGAGCTCCAAATTTTCTGAGCAAGGAGATTGTGGAGCCACAGAGGAAAGAGATTGAAGTTCTATAGTGTGCCTG
>PVKA01039347.1:0-19546 GCA_004027165.1 Ctenomys sociabilis
GTGGTTGGACAGGATATTATTTCGGCTTTTAGTACTAGGGTCATCCACTAGGTAAATAATTATTGAATTTTTGATATAATTCAGGTATAAAAAATAAGATAAGTAAGCAACTACACTCTTAATTCACTGATAAGAGATATCTGCTAAAATAATATCTGTAAATATAATATCATGTATGCACCTTGTACAATACCAAAACATTATGAAAACAGTTTGCAATGTATTAATTCATTGAATCTGTATGGCTAAGGTGTCTTGAAACTGTCTGATTGACATTTGTATTTTAATAAAATAAAAATAAAGGGAAAAAAAATCAGCATCTCCATGAAGCTTCTGCCACTATGCTCAGCCAACTCCCTTGCAGTCACTTAGCTTTCAGAATTAATTTGCATATTCCTGAGGAGTGGCTTTCTCCCTACCTGAGAGAGCCCTGCAAGCTCTGAGCTGATACAGAGAGGACATTAAGACCTACAAAAGAGGGAGAGATGGAGAGAAACAGGAGCAAAGGAGGAGGGAAAGGAAGAGGATGGAGAGATAAAGAGAATAGAGCAAAGGACAGAAAAGTAAGAGGAAAGGAAAGAAAGTCAAAAGGAAGAAATGCCATCAAGCTCCTCAAACCAGATATACCTTAAGGCCACCATCACCTATGGGGTTTCTCAAGTACACAGTCATTAAATTAAAATTTCTTCAATGGAGTTAGGTTTTTGATACTCACAAAGGACAGGATCCTAATGGCACAGATGATAAGAGGTGTTTCCATGAAAAATTTAAACAACAAGCTGGTGGTGTCTTGGTGCACTTCACATTGAAAGCATGCTTTATCAGCCTAATTCATTCTTTCATATGTTACTGTCATATATCATACAAAACAAATTCATATTTTACATGTCTAAATTTAAAAACACACATTTTCTTTTCTGTAGTTAACAATGCCTTTACTAATGATTTTATTGTAATGTCCGTATTGGCAACAGCTGCAAAAATGCAAGAATCTGTTTTTACTTGATATTAAAAACATTTGAGGGGCCAGGGATATAGCTCAGCAGTCTAAGTGTCTGCCTGTCAAGCACAAGGACCGGGATTCAATCCCCAGTACCACATGATGTGCTGGCCCCGCCAAGCCAGCCACCGAGACTGAGCATGGTGGTGCACACCTATAATCCCAATGCTGGGGAAGCTGAGACAGGAGGGTCCCTACGCATCAGAACTGTGTAGCAAGACCCTGTACCAAACCAATAATTAAATAAATAAATAAATACTGCATTCTTTAAAAAAAAAAAAAACTGACCTAGTGGCACAGCAAGAGTGGTTCAGATTCTCTGAGGATCTCTTCCCATAAATCAGTTTGAAAAGTTCCTCTCACATCCCCCTACCTTGGTAAAAGCTAACGAAGCACAGGTGAGGCCCCAGGGCCTTGACTGGCACCTTCACCAAAGTACACTGAAGAAAGCATAAGAGAAAGAGCTGCCTGTACCGTCCTCCCTCAGAGGCAAACAGCATGGAGAGCGATGTCTCTGCTTCGCAAAGGAAATAGAAACAAGTCCAGGCCTTAGACTTGACACTCAGAGCCAGTGCCAAGCAGAGCCCTGGAAGCCTGACTCCTGGCTGGTGCCCATAATCTAGGGTATTGGAACTGCCTCACCCAGGCGGCTGGCTGCTTCTACCACGAGCACCCTGATCTCAGGCAGTGGAAGGAGGAGCAAAATTCTAACTGCTGGAGAGTAGGTGTCAAAGCTACCATCGGACTCTGCCTTGGAGTTCAGCTCTAGAGCTGTTCTGGTAACATCAGTTCCTTGTAGAAACTGAAGGCCTCCAGACTCAGATGGAGTGCTGGACTTACACAGACATCAGGTGGCAGCGTGCACAGCCTGGGGTCAGGCATGAGTTTCATCCTGTGTCTGGAGACAGAGTTGCAGGATCTGCACATCTGCATATTCTGATAGTTCTACTCCATGTGTACCCCCAACAACACAGGCCCCCATAGCTGTTAGTCTTGGGTGTGTCACAGCCTGTCTTTAGGGTTGTCAACCCAGGCACAGGTGACACCAGCAGTCAGTTCATGTAACCTAAGATTGTACAACTATCCAGGCCAGTACACACAGAGGAATTTTGAGCACAGTTCCACCAAAGAGTGGCGGGCACCCCACTAAGATGAACATCTACTCACAGGCCTTGATTCACTGCCAAGACTGTGTACATCCTATAGTTGTGACACTTGTACACAACCCAGCCTTAATGGCCAAGATATCACCAAATCTTACACAGCGCATCAAGGAGCGAGCCTCTTCACTGAGGGTAGACCAGAGGCCATGGACCTCAGTGCAAGGCCAGTGACACCAGAGCTGGGCTTCAGGTTATGAGGTGGAGCTTCTGGGAAAGCTCTGGAAGAGCGGAGATATGTGGCCCTGTCGTCCTGAAACTCCTTTGGGCTAGCGTCTTCTGTGGGTCTGTCCTACCCCAGTGCTGTGCAGGATGTGGGCTCAGGGTGTGACATACCTATGCAGAATCAGTGGCTATAAGAGCAGAGTATGAACCTGGGCCTGGTGTCTGCACAGTGATTCTCTGCACAGCACATGGCTGAATCACTCAGCATTTGACTGTGGACTTGGGGTTTTGGGTAA
Organism: Ctenomys sociabilis; assembly: GCA_004027165.1. Taxonomy (NCBI): domain Eukaryota; kingdom Metazoa; phylum Chordata; class Mammalia; order Rodentia; family Ctenomyidae; genus Ctenomys; species Ctenomys sociabilis. The sequence continues at coordinate 2,622 of PVKA01039347.1, forward strand.
AGCATCTGGGCTGAACTTAGCCCAGCAGAGCAGTCCAGGGGCTAGGTCAGTCATTCAGGAGCCCTTCTGGTTGATCTCACACAACATACTGGGGATTTAGGGAAGACCTGGGCCCGGACTGTCCCTAGTGCTGAACAATGCCAACACACGAACAGCAAGCCGTGGAAGTCCCACACACAGGGAACCAGTTAATACTGAAGTAGCAGCAGTGATGACAAGCTTGGCGCAAATACAAAGCCCACTTGGAAGACCTGGGAAGATGGGCATAGACCAAACATGGCCATGAAGATGGGAGGTAGTGCCTCATCCTCAGTACCCAGACAGTGAGGACACAAACAGTAAGAGATTTCACTAAACTGTGGTCCAACACAACAGACTAAAATGAGGTGTCAGAGAGCAACCAGGATATTTGCTTTAAGAAAATTTAATGGGTATCAAGAGAACATAAACAAAATATGCAATGTTCTAGCAAAGCAATTTAATTCAGAGGTGAGAGAAATGTTCAATAATCAAACAGATTCTTGAATTCAATAATGTACTAGCAAAGTTAAAGACAGGATTCATTCAGAGCAAAACAGGTAAGATGGGATAGACAAAATCAGTGTGCTTGAAAGGTATAATAGATATAGTAAAAGGGAAAGAAACTGAACATAAGGAATACACAGTAAAGATGAGAGAAAGGAAAAGGAGGAAAGAAAGAAGGGGGAAAAGTCATGTAAGTGCATATACAAGATAGCTGAGATGATTCTGGTACTGATTTCCATCAGTTTTTTGAAAGTAATGTTTAATCTTTAAAATTTTCAGTTTAAAGGGCTGGCCAAATAGCTCAGTGGATTAAAGCACCTGCAAGCAGGCACAAGGGATGGAGGTTCAATCCCTGGGCCTGCTGTGCTGCCATGACCCCCCAGGACACACTAAGACAACAGTGGAGACTGAGCATGGTGGCGCATGCCTGTAATCTCAGCTCTTGGGAGCCTGAAAGCAGGAAAATCACTACAAGTCCAACCCACATAGTGAGACCATGCAGACCCTCTGGACTCTTCCCTAAAAATACAAAATAAATAAATAAATAAATGACTAATATTTTCGCTTTGATGGACTCCATATGCTAGAATCTATGATCTGAGCAACTACATGTATGACAGCAATGTACAACACAAAAGCCATGTTGAATGCCTCCCATCTTATTCTTCTATTTGTATACCATTTCTAATGTCTTATCAATGATTATTATACTCTCCTTAAAATAAGCTAAAAATAAAGAGGGTAAAAAAATTAAGATTTATTGAAAGCAAGCATTAATGTTTAATTATTTGGCTAACCTTGCATATCTATATCTATTAATCTGAGAAACAGGTTTGATGATAAAATATAAAAATATAACAACCATTGTTAATTTTTAATTCTTGTTCTGAAATTCTGTACCATATGTATTTTATGTACTCTGTTTCTGTCTTTGATTTCATTACTTGCTTTTGATTTTACTCTAAAATAAATCAGTATGCTCGAAGCAAGACTGTTTGAAAATACACAGAAGGGAAAAAAAAAACAACAAAAATGAAGAAAAGTTATGAAAACCTGCAGGAATTTTATGGTGGCATTAAAAGACCACATATTCAAGTTATTGGGGTTGAGAGGAGCTTATGAACACCTAAGGTGGAATGTTTAGCATCAAGAGGATGATTACAACAAATTTCCAAAACCTAGAAAAGGACATGACACCTAGGCGCAGGAAGATCGGGCATCATCAGTCAGCTGGTCCAGCGAGCTTTCCCCAAAGCGCGTGATAAACCTTGGGCGGTTAGGATAAGTGAGCTCACTTGAGGCCGCAGAATGGTGCCAAGCAGCAACCATGAGCGGCTCCCAGCTTGTCTCACAGCAAACCCAGCACAAAAAGCACAAGGCAGAAAAGAGTGACATGAGTTTTTCCACAGTATTGAACAAAAGTATGGAGGAGAGGTAAAGACAATGTCAGATGTAAGAAATGATACCTTTCCAGACCTGTTCTACAAGAAAAGCTAAAGGGAGTTATTAACATGATAACAGAGACACACTAAGTCACGGCACCAACAAAGTGTAGCAGCAAGAACGGCAAAGCAGCTGAACCCAGACTGTCCACCGTCCACCTGGCATCTAATGCGCTTACATCTTTAGTATGAAGCTAAAAAGTGACATAATGTAAAACAGTAATGACTCAGTGTGTTAGCCGGTAGGCGATACAGCCAGATGTAAGATGGGAAATGAGAGATGCAGAAGGAGGGGAGGTGCGGCGTGCAGGTGGAGGCTTCATCTTCTCTGTTTGCCTGTGCCTGCAGTCGTGCTGAGGAGCCAGAGTTTCAGAGCCCGTAGTTCCAGCTGAAGACCTTGAGAAAGACTCAAGGTAAGCACGAAGCAACAGTCTGCTACTGGCAAAGTGAAACTAGGAAGGTAAGAATCAAAACACACCACTAAAGAACATCACTTAATCATAAAGAAACACTGTAGGAAAATGATAAAAAGAGAAGAACTACAATAAAAATGGGAAACAAGTCATAAAATGCCTATGGTAAAGCTTTACCTATAAATTGCTACATTGAACATGTACATATGTTGAATGCTCCAATTAAAAGACGGACTGGGTCAGAAACCAAAACCTAACTATTATCGCTCACAGGGAACTCATTTCAACCTAAGGACACACATAGACTGAAAGCTGAAGGGTAGAATAAGATACTCGATGCAAATGGAGTCCAAAATAAAACAGGGCCAGTTGGCCATATTTACAGCAGGCAAACACGTTAGATCAAAATCGGCAGGAAGCGCCGAGGAAGATCCTTACATCTGAGTAAAGGATCTAACAAAAGAACAATTATTAAAGCAAGTATTAATAAGCTCTGAGAGATAAACTACAGTACAATAATAGTAAGGGCTCCACTTTCAGCAATGGTCATCAAATCCAGACAGAAAGTTGGTAGAGTTCAAGAAACAGCCAAGTTTTATGATGCACTAGAATAGATGGATCTAACAGCATCCCAGGGACTTCCTATCCAACAACTGCAGAATAGACTCTCTCCTCAGTAGTGGGAAGTCCCAGGATAACATATCAGGGGCCATAAAACAAGTCATGAGGACTTTTAAAATGTTATGTCTTATCAAATACATTCTTTTTTTTACCAAAATGTAATAAACTAGAAATCAATATCAAGAAAAAGTTTAGAAAATAAACTAATTCATGGAAATAATACAAGTTGCTTTTGAACACCCAATGAATCAAGAAGCAAATGAAGAAGGAATATAAAAAAATCATTGAAACAAGTGGAAATGTACAACCTATGAAAACTTACGAAATACAACAAAAGAAGTACTAAGAAGGAAATTCATAGCAGTTATCTCCTACTCCAAAGGTAGAAAGATACCCGAAAAGGAACTGAAATAACTATGAACCAACTAGAATCAGAATCAGTAAATTGAAAGAAATTTTAAAAAGAGGAGAAACAAATGCAATAGAGTCTAGGGTCGGGGAGACAGCTCAGTGGCATAAGCACCTGCCTGGCATGCTCAAGGTCCCAAGTTTGATCCCTGGTACAAAAAATTAGAATCTAAAAATTACCATATCAAAATATCAGTAGAACAGAGAACTAGTTCTTTGGACATAGATAAAATTAGCAAACCCTTGGGCAGACTAATTAACAAAAAGAAAGAGAAAACTTAAGTAAAAAGTAAAATCAGAGACAAAAAATAGACAGTACTTCTAATACTGAGACACACAAAGGATCATTAGAGATTATTACTAACAACTATATGACAAAAGATTTTGATAGCCTAGAAGAAATGGGAAAACTTATGAACACACATACTTATTAGGATTTAACTATGAAATATTAGAAAAACTGAACAGACCAATAATAAGTAACAACTGAATTAATAATAAAAGCCACTGAACAAAGACCAGACATCATCACTGCTGAGTTCCACCACAGATTTAATAAAGAATTAATGTCAGTTCTATTTTTTCTTTGGCAGAACTGGGGATTGAACTGAGGCCCTTACACTTGCCAGGTAAGCGCTTATTCCACTGAGCCATCTCCCAGCCCCAATAAAATGGAATCAATTCTTAAACTATTCAAAAACTTAAAGAGGACAGGGTTCTCTCAAACACATTATAAGGCCAGAATTAGGATAACAAGAAAATCACACAAAAGCACAACAGAAAAGAAAGCTATAGGTTAGCATTCTCGGTAAGCTTTGATGAAAAAATCCCTCAGCAAAACACTAGCAAGCAAATCACAACAGTACATTAAAAAAACTACTCATTATACTCAAATGAGACCCTTCAGAGCGACGCAGAGATGGTGCAGCAGATGTAGGCCGATACATTTTGTGCGTCACTTCCACAGGACAAAGGACAAGATTATATCTCAGGAGAAGTATAAAAGAGTTTTCACAAAATCCAACATCTCTTCATGATAAAAATCCCTAAACAGATTATGTACAGAAGGCACATGCTTCAGAACTATGAAGTATCACGTAACAATCTGTCAGCCAGAATTGTAGTAAATGGGGAGAAGCTGCAAAGTTTCTCAGGCTTGGTATAAGGCAGGATGAGCACTGCACCATTTTGATTCACAACAGCGCTAGCTAGAGCAATCTGTGAAGAGAAGGTATTGAAGTAGATCCAAGTTTGGAAAATTATCAAATTGTCATTGCAGTTCTATGTAGAACCCCCTAAATATGACACAAAAAGCTGTCAAAATTAATAAACAAGTTGATGAAGTTCCAGGATACAAAATCAACATACAAAAATAAAATGGTCTGAAAGACAGGTCAAAAAGGCAATCACATTCATGATAGCTACAATAAAATAAAACAAAACACCTAGGAATGAACTCTTGCAAATAGGAAAAGAATTTTCTAATTTAAACTATGAAATACTGAAGAAAGAAACTGAGGAAGACACTCAAAACTTACCTCATGTACGTGGAAGAGTAAATCAACGTTGTTAAAATGCTCATACTACACAGAACTTATAGATTCAATATAACCCTCATAAAACTGAAGTAAGAAATATACACTTCATAATATGCCTGATCTTTTTAAAAATACTTCTTTAAAATTTCAGAATTGCTTTACATTCATAGAGAATACAAAAGGGGCCCAGAGTTTCTCTGTATATCATATGCAGGTCTCTTATGGTTAACCTCCATTAATATAATGATTCATTTGTCTCAACTGATGAACAATATCATTCTCCATTATTAGCTAAAGTCTGTATTTTATTCAGATTTATTTAGCTCTCACCATATGTCCTTTTTCTCATCTGGGACTGGAGAGATGATATGAGTCAGAAGCTTATTGTCCCCAGGGAGCAAGGAACAAAGCACTGGCCCAAGTGAGCTGGACCCTTGTAATTCCACGAGGTCACAGACTCCTGGAGGCGGCAGCCTGCCTGTCTCTTTACCTGGGAAGTCGCCAGCTGATGATGTGCAGACTTAGTTTGCTGAATACAGAAGGTGATGTAAATAACGGCTTTCTTACACCACATTAGTTACGCACATTCCTTAGCCCATTTGTAGCCTTCAATAAATGCAAGTTTTGGTGGCTCGGGGCTCACTTAGAGTGAGGCTAAGCTCAGGGAGAAACATGAGGCTGTATTAATCCAGTCTTCCTGTCATTTCTTTTGCCTCCAACTGATAAGATACAACATGGCCCCTGAGGACATCAAATTGAGTTTAGTTGTGAGGTCTCTTGACTTGATTTATGGTTTTGTTTCTTTTCTGACATTGTAGACTGAAATTTTGTGTTGTTTTTTTTCCATTTTTAGGTAGCAAAGAACCACAGACCATTACACTGTGCTCATCACAGTATATCAAGATTGCAAACGTATTGCTAACCTGACTTATTGTTTGATGCTGATGTAGCCTTGACCCCTTTGAGGCTGTTTTGACCAGAGCTCTTCACTGCCAGCCTTTGGCCCTGCTTCCCTTTGTGCTTTCGTGTCCTTGGAAGGATGCTAGAACTCTTCTTTAAGGAACACCAAATCGTGCCCCACTTTCTAGAGAGGGGCATGTACATACAGATTATTTGAAATTTTTCTATCATGAGATTCATCTACTCATCAATTTATTTATTCAATCATTTATATCAGTGTGGATTTACATACATTTATTTTATATTTTAGATTCTTATTCCGTTCAAGTTTGGTGTGTGTGTGTGTGTGTGTGTGTGTGTGTGTGTGTGTGTTGTTAAAGCTGCTCTTACTTGGCCAATCGGGAGTGCTTTCAGTTGGCTGTTATCCCTGGGTACAGCAGGCTGGGTAAGTGACATTTGGTCCTGCTTTGTCTCATAATACTGTGAGACACCACAGGTGAATTTTGCGTGTCTCCTGCCTCATAGATTAAGCAGCCCTGCTTGCTCTCTTGTACAGAAGTGCATTATTCAGTACAAGTCCAAGTTGCTTGCCTTGCTACTCCATCACTATCTCCAGGCACTCTCAGCAGACAGCGTGAGGAGGTACATGTGTGTCTGTGTATTAGCACAAGTTTCACACATATCTAGAAATTTTCAGTGAATTATACACGAGTGCATACTTATGTCCCTAACGTAATTGAGAATCTCATCTACTTTAGACTATGGTACAAAAATTGTTTTAATTTTTGATATTATTCTAGATTTCTGTTACTTTTGTTCAATCTCCAACAATGAAAATCACTGCCTATCCCCACCACCTTTTCACATTATCAGTGCAATTTCATAAAAAGACTCAAAAGTTAGGTGATGTGCTTCTCCCAGGTTTTGTTTTTACTCTTCCAGAGTCTTTGAGGAGTAAATTCCATACAAATTTTAGTATCTACAATACAGTTTGCTTGAACTTTGTGATTATATTGAGTATGTAAATGAATTTGGGAAGAGTTAGTATTTTAAGAAGAATGAACTTTCCAATTTGAGAGCATGCAATACCTTATTATTTTGAGATTATTGATTTTCTTTCAGGAGTATTACACAATTTTGTGCCTGTGTCAGTACATTTACATTTGTTTTAATTTTTGATATTATGAATCAGTTTTAAAATCTCAAATTCCAGTTATTCACTGTGACTAATCTGTGACAAATTCCAACTGTTTCTGTTGTGTTATTTTTCCATATTATGTAATTCTATTCATTGATATTTTTCTGGAGATTTTTTTGCCATCATGATGAGATACATTGCTTTACTTTCTTTCTTCCCTAAATGCTTGTGAGAATTTACTGTGAAAATATATGTGCATGGTAATTCAATTTCAGAAGACTTTAAATTTCTGCTTCTGTGGATTTTAGTAAATTTATCTTTTAAGGAACTGTTTTTCCATCTGTACTGTCAATTCATAGGAATAGAGATTTTGCAGTATTTCTTTGTCAGTGGTGTTCATCTCTTTTTGATTGCTTTCTTTATTTAAACATATTACTACAGGGCCCACAGGGTCTTACTACACAGATCGGACTCATAGTGATCCTCCTGTTTTCATCCTCCCACATGCTAAGATTACAGGCATCCACCACCATGCCCAGTCAGTGGCTGCCTCAGTGTGCCCCGGGGATGGGGCCAGCATGGCATGGGGTGCTGGGGATCAAGACCCGGTTCCTGTGCTCTGTATAAGCAGGTGCTTTAGTCTGCTGAGCTATCTGGCTGGCTCTTCTTTTTAATTTCTAATGAAATTTATTTGTAATGAAAACTTTTTCTCAATAATTTAAGGGGGTTTTTCCAGTGTTTTATGAAGGTATTTCTCTTTAGCTTGCTATTAAATATCTAAATGATAACTTTTCAACAGTAATGCTTAGCATTCTTAGAACTTTCTGGGCTTGTGGTGTGGTACTGTAAAATTTGTAAAAATTTTCAAGATTTTTACATTTGGAAAAGTCCCAGATCAAGTCCTAGTTTACTTCCTTTTAAAACTTCTTTATTTCTCTTTGCTTTATATTTTATGAAGTTTTATTCATTATTTGAAGTTTACAGAACCCCTTTTCCTGTCAAGGCTCTGAAGATATTCTTTATAGCTTCTACTGTGGCTTTCAATTTTAGAGTTTATTAGAAAGAGAAGTGAAATACAGTATAAATATTTTAGAATTAAAAACATACATTTTAATTTTTATCTATTAATGTCAAGATTTACATACAATTATTGTCTTTCTCCTTGCATTGCTTCATTCCTCTGACATCTACTTGCATTTGGCATGCTTGATGCTTTGTTATTGGTGTTGAAAATCAGAGCAGTGTAATGGGCAAGGGGATCTGAGAAAAGTAGGCGTTTAGTGCAGGGACTTGTGGTAATCCGACGAGGAACTGGGCTGCATGATGTGTGTTATGAACATGCGAGCTTGAAGCTTCGGATTCATGTTGTCCTTGTTTTTGTTGTCCCTTTCTGCTGGGAGCCTCCCTCCCTCCTCTGGAAGAGCCTGTGGCTTCTAGCCTTTTCAGTGTGATCTGTTCTTACGGCTGGAGCGCTTCTGTTGTTATGGTAAGTTGTAGGCAAGTTTGACTTTTTGTATAGGGGAAGTGATTTGTACATGGCTGACAAATATTCCCTGGAATGGGCCTCCTTCCTCACAAAAATGGATTGTTTTATGAGGAAACTGTTTGCACCAGTTGCCTGCCTGTGAAGTACTGAGTGACAATCAGTTCTCAGAGAATCAAAATAATTATGGTGATTTAAAAAAATAAAATTTAAGATTCATAATAATTATATATGTTTATGGGGTATAATGTCATGTGATAGTTTGGGCTATTTATCTGCAGAAATAATCAATGAAGCTAATTAACATATTCAGCATTTCACTGCTCTTTCTTTCTCTCTCCCTCTCTTTTTCCAAGAAGAACAGTTGTGAAAATATTAAAACTTCATTCTAGCAATTTGAAATATACAGAGTACTACTATTAATTGTGATTAATATGCAGTGTGACAGTATCTTAGTTGCTTTTACATTTCTAGAACAAAATACCCCACAATGAAATTTAAGGGAGGAAAGGTTTATTTTGGCTTACAGCTGTAGTCCATGGTAAACTAGCTCTGAGGCAGAAAGGGGAGGACAGGGTGCAGGGCAGAGGCAAAGGAGCTCAGCCCCAAGGCAACCAGGAAGCAGAGAGAGGGGAAGAGGTGGGGGAACCCAAGCCCTGCACCTTAGGAGCCAGGTGAGCCTAGACAGGTCTGCCTCCTGCTAACGCTGCAGCTGTAAGCTCCCGTGGAGGCCCCATGATCCATCACCTCCAAAGAATGTGAGGTTTTGGGGATATTTTTAAAATCTAAATCACAATGAATAGATCACTAAAACTTATCCTACTGGTCTAATTTAAACTTCATACCATTTGGTGAATTTCTTGCCACTCTTGGTCCATTCTTCTACCCCTGGTCTCTGGTAGGGGGGGTGTTATATACTGTAATTCCTAAAAACGATAGCATAGATTTTGTTTCAGAGAAGGCACTTTTCTCTTTCTACCCTTTTTCCTACTCTCTCCTCCTCATTTCTGGCAGTTGACTCATCCTGAGGACTCAGGGCCCCCACTCACACATTTTATTTGCTATGCCCCAATTCTCTAAAATCATACCCTTTGGATATTAGTAGATCCTCTAAGAGAGAAAAATGTCATTTCACATTATTTAGTGAACTAGAAAATTAAAACAGAAGCTTTCCATGAAAGAGTTGTAGATGAGAAAGAAAAATCCACTCAAAGGGGATTTTAGGAGCTGATTCTGCTTGGAATGCTCTGGCTGCATTCTATTTCTAACACCCTGTAGTAAGGCAGAGAAAAACCAGTACTCATTGTTTTTGTTCCATTTTAAACTTTAAGTCTGGTTTTTTCCAATGTCTGAGAAGCCAGCTTGTCCAATGTGTAACTGAAGTTATCTCAGAAACACTGTGCTTTCATTATATGAAATATAATTCTCAAGATATATATGTATATGTATTATTCTATCATATATTATATATAATTCCATATCTTGAGAATTATACCTGGCCCCTGGTTCTCATAAAGAATTGCTATATATTCATGTGTATATGAATACATAGTCATATATATTTCAGGGTCTCATATATATACGGCTCAGACTTGTAGTGATCGCCCTGTCTCAGCCTCTGCAGCATGGGGATGACAGCCATACACCACCAAGCCCAGAGTTGGTGGCAGGCTCAGTGCACCTAGGGTGGGACAGCACTCTGTGGTGCCTGGGACTGAACCCCAGTCCCTGTGCTTGCCTAAGCAGGCGGTTAGTCCACTGAACTATCTCACCGGCCCATGTTTCATGGTTTTAAAAGATCATATTAATAGTCAGACACAATGCATGTGAATTAGCTAACACATAGCATGACTAAAAGCAGGAGGGCTGTTCCTCATCCCTTCCTTCTCCTCTTCCTTTTCTTTGTTCTCCTGTAAACCAAAGACTGCAGAAGTGTTTCTGGATTTAACCAGACAGCTATAAAGCTGGGCAGGACGCAGTGCCTATGTGACCACACCATGCAGTTGCCACGTGGGGATAGATGGAGGGAAGGCAAACGGGGACTTAGGCAGACCGCTTGCAGTCTGTGCTTGTGTTAGAGCACAGGAGTGCGCTGTTGAAGGCACTGGGTCCTCTGGACTGGGCTTGGGAAGCTAAGTTGTTTACTGGATGACATAATTTTTATTTTGCTGCTCTTGCTCTCTAATGGACTCTCACTGGGCCAGAGAGATGGCTCAGTGGAATAAGCACTTCCCTGTCAAGTGCAAAGGCCTGAGTTCAATCCCTGGTTCCAAAAAAAAAAAACTCTAATGGACTCTCACTGTCCTATTCCTACAGCTGAGAATTCTAGTTCACTTCCAAAGAGAAAGGACACAGCTGGAGATGGGGGTAAGGCAGTGTCTTCTGGGGCCCTGCCGCAAGTGTGGACAGTGCAGTGCATGTGGGGTGCTTCTAAGGAGTGACATCAGTAACCCAAAGACTCTTCTGCTTTTGTTAATTTTAGGAGGACGGCTTTGGTCCTGTAATCAGCAATTCTTTATGAAAACCAGGGGACACCACCTGGATTCTATCTCTAAATTCTGGACCAAATACTTTATTATTCTAGAATCATAACAAAACATACAGGAAAAATGTGAGTACCTTCTATAGCATCTTGGGAATAAACATCCTTAGGGAAAGGGAGGCGTATTTCATGGCCTATAACTTCCCCGCTGAATTCTTATGTTCATGTGAAGTATATCTCCTCACCTGAATGATTCTTGGCCCCAGCTGTACAGCAAAGTGCCAGCACTCAAGCTGATTCACGTTTCTTGAGAATTAGTATTTTGTATGGCACCCAGGTGAACTAATGTAAACTTAGACCTGTGAATTCACTCACTGCCTTACAAATTTAAGCATGTTTAAGCATGTGTCCTTCCCTTCCCGCCCCTCCCCTTCTTTTTCTCCTTCCTTCCTTCCCTGTTTCCTTTTTCTTTCTTTCTCTCTGGGCTCACTAAATTGCCTAGACTGGACTCAAGCTTAGGATCCTCTTGCTTCAGCCTACCAGAGTGCTGGGATTCCAAGTCTGTGCCACCAAACCAGGATTGTTCCTATGATAATTGGAATTTTAACCCACTGTCTCTATGTTTGACCAGGAATGGCGGGCAATAGGTCATTGGCTGACTCAAATAGTTCTTCACAGGCATGAAAGTAAATCAACCCCTTGGGCTCTCTGAACTAAAATGAAAGGATTTAATCACCTCTTGAAGCCTTTCTGTCCTTGTCAGTACTTTTGTAACTTTCACAGGGAATTCTTATACCTTAAATTTCTTGAACAAGTGAAGATAAAATATTTGCACAAATCATTGTTAGAGTAAAATGTGTTAATAATTCTTGTTATTCCCTTGTCAAAAATCCTCATATTGTTAATTTTTCACTACTTTAGTGGCAGTGATTGCCTATTGGTGTGTATTTTACATTGTCATATGATCCCACATTTCCACAAATTTCTACTGGAAATTTTTCCAGATTCTTGAAGTCCTCTGTTGTGAAGAGGCCACTTAAGTTTTATTTAGCTTACTGGGGTAAGAGAAAGCAGTAATGAGCAGCAAGTTTCAAGCACTGAGCTCAATGGCCATTTTGATCTTACTAATGTCACATTTAGGTCTGTTAGATTCCTAGTTTAAATTCTGCCCGAAGCTTGTGAAATGAAAATAATGCAAAAGGATAAAGAAAATATACCTTATATTTAATCTATCAAGTGAAAATTAAAATTCTCCCCAAAGCCAGGAGCCATTTCATTCCTATTAACATTGTATGGGGGCAACATCCACAGAATAAATTTAGAAACGATAATAAGAGCTGTCTTCAGAGGCTCCAAACTTCTAGTTCAGGAATTTTAGAATAGAAGCATTCTGCTCAAAGTAGCCTTGTTTGACTTTCTTCTGGCTTTAGGTACAAATTAAACTTACTCTGGTGTGGGCTCAGGAAGAAGGGCTTTCCAAGGAGCAGCCTTCCTAATGTCTGTGACTCACTCAGACATCTCTGGTAAGCTTATTCCTGTGGTTGTTTCCAGTCCAAAGTTGGACTGACATTATAGCCTTCTGGAATAGTTTGTCAAGACATCCTTTCCTTTTTTGGGGGCTAGGTGAATTACATGGTTTAATTGTTTTTTTAAATTTTACAATTTAAAAATCCAAGTTAAGATATACAGATACTTGTCCAGTTTTACTGATTTTTCCTTTGGAAAGCTTTGGTTTGGTGTTCAAGTGTAAAATTAGTTAAAAGCATTGAATTATGGTCTTTTAATAAAGTCCTGAACACAGTCTGTTATAAATTTTTCTTGGAGGATTATTCATTATGTTTATGATTAAAGATTAATATTTCTGCATTATTTTGCCAAATATAGAAGAATTTTGACTAACAGTTAAGAGCAAACATAAGGAATCAGAGCAATTGCTCTAAATTCAACATGTTCTCGTTCTCGTGCCAGCTCCAAGTACATCTGTGAAAGTGAACATTTTCTTTCCAAATAAAACTGATTTCAGATGATAAAATTATTTCACGTTACTCCACCTCGATAATGCACCATATGTTCAGCGACCTTGACTTTCTGTAAGAGCAGATGGAGCTTTACCTAGTAGAAAAAGACTCCTTCTTTCTTCTACTCCCTTGTCTCAGAAGAGGCATACTTTCTCATGAGTTTCTTTTCATGAAATAAAAGAATTTTGTACTTGGTTATGCATTTATTTAGTGGTCTTCCTTCCCTCCTCTTTCCACTCACCTTCATTTCCTCTGCCTTCCCTGCCTTCTTTTCTTCCATCTGTACTTCCTGAGTAAACATTTCTCTGCATTTGCTAGAGAATATCAGTAACAAATAAACAAAGGTCGCCACAGCACAGATCCACTCCCTGGAGTGTGCAGTTCACTCACCAGGGGATTTCCGCCCTCTGTTTTCTTCACTTTTGCATCCTCAGTACCCAATACTAGCTAAATGGTTTCACCAAGTACCAAGTATAGTACCAAGTGTAGGAAAATTGAATGATCGCCAAACAGGGAAATCAAGGAGATCCTTCAGTGAGATGGCGTGAGTAAGATGTTCACATAATGTGTGAATTTGATTGGTGGGGAGGGAGATAAATGAAATTTCATAAAAGACGTACACAGAATAGATAGATATCCGATCCTGTGGGTTTGCTGGGGGGAATTAAATCGTTCAGTATGCCCGAAAGGTAACCACTTCTGGATTATCCCAAGAATACTTCCTGGGGATCTTGAAGCTGCAGCACTTACTCAGGGACAGCTGGCAGGCGGCTGTCCTAGCCTTACCCCTAGCCAGACTCTGCGGTGACCTTCGGACAATGAAATGGTATGTGAGGAGAAGGTGGTGGCAGTGCTGCCGCCGAAGCTGGGATTGCAGTAGGGCTCTGAAATGGAGAACAGCCACGTGTTGTGGATTAGGACGGAACAATGGGCCATATCCATCGGAGTTCCCTTCTGTTCCAACCCAGGACAAGGGGCCCAAGGATCAGGGTAGGGGATTCTTTCACTGCCTTCTACACATGACAGTGCCGGCCTCCTCCATCCTGCTGAAGGAGGAAGACTTTGAGCACAGAGGCAGCATGTAAGCTGCAGAGTGACCCTCAGAGATCATTCTCAGAGAGGCAACCCGGCAGGGGTCGTCTCTGCTCTGACAGCAGGCGTCACCTTGAGGTCTATGTGGGAGATCTTTCCCCTGGGGCAGCTGGATCAGCCAGGGAGAAGGATTCAGCTATGAAGTTCACTGCTCTCACAGCCCAAAGGATGGTGAGAAGCCAGAAAGAAATAGAAGGCTTCTGTGCAGAATGTACTTTTCTGTGCTGTCGTTTCATGCTTTGACATTTATCACAGGAAAAAAAAACAAAACATTAAATACTGATCACCACAGAAATTTTCATTCTATCAGGATTAGACACAAATTCTACCTGGAAGTTTTCACAATGGACACAGCCAGATATGTTACTAAAAGCGTGTTTCTGTAAATGAAAGCTTGAGCAGGCCCTGCACTGTTTGCTGAAAGGACCGAGGCAAGGTGAGAGAAATGAGCTGGGGCAGAGTTTTGTTAGCCCAGTAAAGGAAAAACCAAGAGATTTCAGTGGAAGATTCTCCTGTCCTAAGCAGTCACGACCTCCTCCTCAGTTTCTTATTGGCAAATAGCTCCCTGAATAATTTGCATTTAATCTAAAGGAGTTTATGTTAATTAAACTGTGAGGAACCAGTCAGAATCCTTTTGTCATTCCTCCTGGACAGAAGCAGAAAATCATCCATCCTCTCTGCTGCTGGCCTGAGGTCAAGCCCCCTGGATCCCTTGACCCTTTCAGCTCTGAGCAAGGTGCCAGGCACTCATCAGGGGTTTAGTAAAAGATGATTAAAGTAGTTTAAATTTTTAAATTTTAAATTCAAATATATTAAACAAGTCAGATACTTTATGTGGGAATTGCTGCAGAAGTTTCATAAAACAGTCAGTTTTCATTTATGCTCCTGAATGCTTGACTGCTGTGAGGGTTTAACTGCAGGGCAGCACCCTGGATGACAGCCCTGCACATTTCGTGTGGCCTGCAGGGGCCCAAGGGAGATGTGATGTGGAGGATGTCTCACCTCATCGGGCCCTGGACTCCTAAGCATCACCAGAAGTACTATTTGTTTCTAATCTCAGCATTATTTGCTAACAACCAAGATTTTCCTGTGTGTTAGTACTGGAGAAGTAATTAAAATATTCACTCTGCCATGCTCTTATTTGGAGTTTCACAAGGACAGGAGCAGTCACCCATGCCTGGCTATATATTGATCCTCCACTACACTGTCTTTTGTTTATTTAATGAGCAGTGCACAATTTTGCAGTCATTGTACATTAGACACTATTTGCTGTGTTTTATGTGGCCACAGAATGCAGAGCAAAAGGACAAGACCCTTAGCCCAATTGTCTGTGTTCTAGTGGAGACAGATAGGAAATAAACCAGCAAATGATACATGTAATCTATAAGAAGTTAACGTGAAGACATTAGAGGGGAGAGTCAGCAAAGCTTGCTGACAGGGAGCTTGCCAGCAGGGCAGTCTGAGCCAGTCTCAGAGAGAGCAGAGTTCTTTGGAAACAGCTGAGAAATGTGAGATTTGTGTTTTCCTTTTAGCTACTTTCAGCTGTCAGCATAGAGACAGTGAAGGGGAGAAAGCCTGGGCCAGTAGCAAAATGCACAGCAGGCTGACACAGTTCTAGTGCAGGGGGCAGCAGGGCTGGGAAGGCCAAGTGAGGAGACACACAGTGGGTGACCTGGTGCAGCGTGGCTCTCATCTGAGGGTCCATGGGCCCCTGGAGGATGCTGGATCAAGGAATTACACGACTTGACTCATGGGATTACTGAATTTATGTGTTCATAGTAAAGTATAGGTGGATATATTGGTCCATTCAGGCTGTACTGCAAAATACTAGAGCCTAGGAAATGTATGAACAACAGGAGTTTGCTGTGCACAGTTCTAGAAAGTGCAAGATCAGATCTGAGCAGATTTGGTGTCCAGTTACTGCCTGTTCTTTTGGCATCCTCTCCATGTCTTCATGTGGAAGAGGGAATGAATAAGCTCTCTCTAGTCTCTTTCATAAGGAAACTAACGCACTTATGCAGGCAGAACCCCATGACCCGCCTATCTCCCAAAGGACCACTTCTTGACATCATCATGGTGGGACTTACAGATTTAATGCATGATTTGAGGGCCACACATTCTCAGCATGGTGGTGGAGATTTGGGGCATAGCTTGTGACATGCTGTCAGGACACTAATGGAGCCAGAGATGGGACCAAAGACCTGAGGGGAGTGAGTGTGAAATTAGGCCTTGTTAGTGGGGCATGGTGGTGGCACATAGCCAAAATCTCATTGCTGCAGGACACTGACATAGGAGGATTGAAAGTTTAGGCACAGCTTGGAGAATTCGGTGACTTGGCAAGACCTCGTGTCAAAATAATAGAATGGAAAAAAAGTACTGAAATTATAGCTCATTGTGAAGACCCAGGGTACAATTCAAAAACAAATCAAAACATAGCTCATTGTGAAGACCCAGGGTACAATTCAAAAACAAATCAAAACAACAAAAAATTAGCCTCTTGTTGTTGAATGCTCAATTTTAGTTTCCTGAATGCTGAATTTCTTTATGTTCACATTGCCTGAGTTTTCAATCTACCTTAGATCTGAATTCTGGAAAGTTTTGCCATATATATGAAGTTTAATTTTGATATTTCACTTTAATTAGAAGCAAAGCTTATTAGACTGACTAATAAAATGTATTAATGATATATGTCTCTAAATCACCCCTAAATATACCAGATAATTAATTATAAAAAAGAATTTTTTATATAAATATCAAGTAGAAGGAAGTAAAAAAATATATATCTTTGCACACAGGATAGCTTGGATAATCGTAGTGCTGATTTCTGCCAATCTAT
Organism: Ctenomys sociabilis; assembly: GCA_004027165.1. NCBI lineage: Eukaryota > Metazoa > Chordata > Mammalia > Rodentia > Ctenomyidae > Ctenomys > Ctenomys sociabilis. The sequence continues at coordinate 19,518 of PVKA01039347.1, forward strand.
TGAAAAGAGCAATTAATGCTTACATTTTT
>PVKA01039348.1:0-19549 GCA_004027165.1 Ctenomys sociabilis
AAAAAAAAAAAAAAAAAAGCTTTCGGGTCTTGCCGCTAACTCCTTCCCCAAGCCTCACAGAAGGCGAGCGCGTCGCGCGGGCGCTCCAGTGAGCTCCGGCTTTCCAAGCAGGAACCTCGCCCGGAGCCAGGAGGGCCGGCTCAGCGCGGGAAGGGGCCGGGGCGGTCCCGGACGACCCACTCCTCTTCTCCCGCGGGTCCCCCCCGGGGGCGGTTGTACCTGTGCGCGGCCGCGGGCTCCGGGAGACGCTCGGCTGGCGGCGGAGCTGGGCCGGTCGGAGCCGCGAGTCCCGCTGCCCCGGGGAGGGCGGGCGAGCCAGTCCGGAAGAGGGCACTGGACTGGCAGGGCTGCCGCCCTGGGAAAGGAGAACCGAAAAGCGGCGGCGCCTCCGCCAGGATTTCCCGAAACACAGATCAGTCTGGTGCAAAGCGAAAATGAAGGCCCAGCCCGCGTGTTCTCCTCCGCCCTGGAGCCGCGGGGCGCCAGCACCCGGGCTGCAGCCTCCGCCCCACCCTCCCCTCTCCTCCTCGACCCTGCGTGCCCTGCCCTACCCTCCCCCACCTGTCCCAGTCCCCTCCCTCTCCCCTCTCCTCTCCGCGCTGCACCCACCGGAGAGCCCCACGCCCACTCCGGCCCGGGCGTCCCAACCGTGCCAGGTCACCGCTGGTCCTCTCCACACAGCTGAGGCACAACCGGCACAGTGACATTTGCACAATGAAAAAAGCCAGAGCCCTGCTGGGAAGCGGGGATGCAGCCCAGGGCCAGGCCATTCCTCCCACCTTGCTCCGCAGGCTTCATCCTCTTTCCTCTGTTGGGAGGTTCAAACTCTCTCTCTCTCATACTGTGAAATTCATATTACTCTGTTAAATGAAAATCTGTATCACTTGCAATTTTTTGTTTTAATTCTAATTTCTACTCTCTTTAAAAAATAAAAATCAACCATTCCTCAGAAACTGAGTTGGCTGAAACAACTGACACGAGATGAACATGGGAAATTAAATTTACTGATTTCATGGGGGCCTGGCAAAACGAGAAGCTCAAAGAATAGTCAGATGGAGGAGGTCCAAACACGTTCTTCCTGGGAGACAGAGCCCTAGGGTTGTATGCGATGTTAGCGGGATTGTAAATAATTTTCAGGGGAGGGAATAACCCCAGAGAGCAGAAGGTAGCCTGAGACAAGCTCCTCTGAGCTGCAGAGGGTTTGACTGGCAGTCTCTTCCCCGTGACAGGAGTTTAATCTGCTTTCGTTAATGGTTAATGATGCTTCCGTAAGAAGATCCAAAAACCACCGGGCTCCTCCCGCAGACCCTGTTTGTGTGGATCAGGGAGCCTCTGAGAAGACTTCCTGCATTTGTCTCTCGTTCACTGGCAGGAGAGGGACCTAGTCTGGCCTTGGGCTCACAACCCCTTCCTTGCCTTGGGCTGTGGGAGGCCAAGCACTCATCTTGCTCTGGCAGTGTTTCCCTAACACCTGACAAGAACCTGAGAAAAGATCCTGCTCTCATGGTAGCTCCTCAGCAGCCGTGTAGCCAAAACCAGACCTTCTTGCCTTGGTTAAACTTCCTGAGCCCAGGAGTAAGGTAATAAACGAAACAGGGTGCTAGCAAAAAAAAAAAAAAGACCCAAGGGTCAATGGAAGACACAGAAACAACTCCAAACACACTCAGCCGCCTTGTTTTTTTTTAATTCAATTTTATTTTATTTTGAAGAGTAAAAACAGGAGCAAAAACAAATAGAAAAAAAGACGGGCTGAGGAGATGGCTCAGTGGAATAAGCGTTTCCCTGGCAAGCGCAAAGGCATGAGTTCAATCCGTGGTTCCGCCAAAGAAAAGAAAAAGAGAAATAGAATCCCGTGTGTAATTTTGAGTCCAGGCGTGGTGGTGCGCGCCTATAATCCCAGCACTAGGGAGGCAGAAAGCAGGAGGATCACTATGAATGTGGGCTGCATAGTGAGACCCTGTACCAAAAAAAAAAAAGAAAAAAGAAAAAAGAAAAACCTAAAAAAAGACAGAAACAAGGTAACACACAATAATACAAATGTTGCAGATTTTCAAAACAGGAATAACTAATTAAGAGTGGTTGTTATCTATTTTTGTCATCAAATCTATTGCTCAGATTAATATATAGTTTTGCAAGATTGGACATATAATTGAATATTAAAGTTTGCATTCAAAAAATATTAATTTTTTAATATTTTAATATATTAAAAATTATTTTAAAGAGTATAACAATTGAGCCGGGCGTGGTGGCGCATGCCTGTAATCCCAGCACTCGGGAGGCTGAGGCAGGAGGATTGTGGTGAGTTCGAGACCAGCCTGAGCTACAAAGTGAGTTTAAGGTCAGCCTGAACTGCATAGTGAGACCCTGTCTCAAAAAGACAAAAAAAAAGAGTATAACAATTGATAGGACATAGAAGACCAAGATGAAAGGTACTCAACCAGAGGAACTTGTATTACACATTGCTGTCCCTGATGTGGGTACTCAGATCACAAAAAAGGAGTAAAACATGTTCATTGGGGGAAAAATAGCCTCTTTAATAAATGGTGCTGGAAAACCAGCTTTCCACATGCCGAAGATTGAACGTAGACTTGTATATTTCACCATGCACTAAAGTCCAAATGGACCAAAGATCTAAATATTAAAACTGAAACACTAAATCTACTAGAAGAGAAAGTAGGCACAAGTCTTGAAGATAGGGACATAGGCAAGACTTTATGAACAACAGGAGATAGTACAAAGAACCAACAACTGGGATCACATCTTATTAGAAAATTTTTGCATAGCAAAAGAAACCACCAACAGAGTAAAGAGTATGGGGAGAAAATTGTCAGAATATCTAGAATATATAAAGAACTTAAAAAAAATCAAACTCCCCAAGTGTAAAGACCCAATCCAAAACTGGGTGTATGAAGTGAATAGACACTTCTCAGATGAAGAAGTAGAAATGGCAAATAAATATATGAAAAAATGTTCAGCGTCACTAGACAACAAAAAATACAAATTAGAACAACACTGAGATTCCATCTCACCCCAGAAAGAATAGCTAACATCAAGAATTCAACCAAACACTGCAGGAGATGTAAGGGAAAAGGAACCCTTCTCCACTGTTGGTCAGAGTGAAAGTGGTGCAAGCGCTGGGGAAATCAGTAAGGAGATTCCTCAAAAAACTAGGATTGGAGGCTCCATTTGATTCAGTTATTCTGCTTCTTAGTATCTTCCTGAAAGAATGAAAAGCTTCATACGGCAGAGATATACGCACACTCATGTTTATAATAGCATAGCTTATAATAGCTAAATCTTGGAAATAGCCCAAATGACCATCAACCAGTGAATTGATAAAGAAGATGTATTGTTTTTATATTACTTTCCTATAATGGAGTACTACTTTCCTATAAAGAAGGGTAAGCTTGAGACATTTCCAGCCAAATGGATGCACCTAGGGACTATCCTTTTAAGTGAAATAATTTGGTCACACATATTTAAATACCACATTGTTTCTCTGGTGTGAAAAACAAAAGTGTAACTAAGGATCAAACTATAGAATAGATATTGGGAAACAGGAAGAAAATAGTTAAATGAGAAGGGGAGCATGAGAGGGAGGAGGGGGAAAGGAAGGAAACAAGAATAAATAAAGAGAACAGAAGGAAGAAATAGAAACAGGAGGGTCTCTGTTTGTAAATCAGGAGGGTACTTAGGGCAGGCGGCATCACACCAGAATCCTGGTGCCCTTGATCCTAGCGCTGGACCCCGAGCCAGTTCCAGCATCACGCGCTCCAGCCCAGCCACCTCTGAAAAGCCTAACTTCTGACCAGAAGCCCTAAGCGAGGGGTGCTCGAAGTCAACCTCACTCTTGAACGTTCTTCAGGGCCACTCTGTGTGCTAGCGTATGCTGCCTTTCTTCCTGCTTCTGTGTATCCTGCTCACTTCTTTGTTTAAGATACAAAGTATGGATGCCTGGTGAGCACACCTACTACTGTCTAATAAAGCAAGAATTCTCAGCTTGGAGATCAGGAGGTGCGTTTTAAATTCCCAGTGGTTCAAAAAATCACAAGACATGAATATGAAACACAGGTGGACTCCTGTGTGCTGGGAAGTCTGACTATCCATATTGTTTACTGACTCTGGATAGTTTCCTGATGATTCAGGTGCCTTGTTTTTTTTTTCCTCCTTGGGAGGGGAACTTCTTTTTGAGACAGGATTTCACTATCCATTTCAGGCTGGCCTTGAACTCACAGCTATTCTCCTGCCTCAGCTTTCTGAGTGTTGAGATGACTTGCATGCCACTATGCCCAGTAGATGCCCTGGTTTCTGAAAAGACTTGTTTCACATTGATTGAAAAAAATCACCACCTCTCTTTCTCATTTCTCAGACACTCAAAAAAAAAATCTTTCCTATGTTCAAATGTTCAGTGTTCAGAGCTGGGGAGACAGCTCTGCTGCATAAGTGCCTGCCTGGCAAGTACAAGGTCCCCCATCCACTCCCCCCAAAAAATGTTCAAACATGTTCAAGTGTTCAATATTCATGTTTTCCCTGAAACTAGAAACTCTGTCTTTCATCTAGTTAAGCTATCTAGATGCACTTTGGTGTCACAAATCCCGAAGTCAAATAGAATTTTCCGGAAAAACAAGTAGAAGTCACTCACTTGCCTGCACATGGCTAGCAATGCTTCTATGTACAGTAATGTGACTGAGTCTTTGCCCTGAGATGCTAGCTCCTCCTGCTCAGCGACACCTCCCCTTCTTTTTTCAGTTTGTAACATTCAAAACACAATAACAGGAACTTTTAAATTCTGATCCTCACAATAACATGAAATAAATACTCCGGACATTCTTACCACTGGAGCTCAAGAGACCAGGGAACTCCCCCAGAGTCACATGGTCAATGGCTAACAGGTAGCAGGCCCCAATATAGACTCTGGAACTCCTTATTCCTATCAGTCAGGCTGCTTTTCAGACTGCCTACAAATCCCTAGTGGGAGAAAAGTATTAAGGTTAGAAAATAAGCACATCACCCAGTGGCACTCACCTGTAATCCCAGCATTCTGGAGGCTGAGAAAAGAAGTGCAATGTAGATCCACGTAGCCCGGGCTACATAAGCAAGCTCAAGGCCAGCCTGCACTAAATACTGAGATTCCATCTAAGAAAAGAGAGAGAAGGGAAAAGGGTCCCTCTAAGGGCACATAGAAATGTATTGCTTGGCTTGGCTTCTTATACTGTGCAGCAGACACTCATATCATACTTTTCTGATGAAAATATTTAGTGTAATGGTAGCTGCATATGCACTGCAGTAGTTGTTCAAGGGGTGAAACAAGAAACAGTCTTTGATTCGCCCACTTGGTAGAGGAACAGCCAGGGGCGTGCAGAATGTGTCTAAGCATCAACAGGTGAGCTTTACCTGAGCTACACACCGTGTTTTGACAGAGATCTGCCTCAGTATACTTGAGTTTGTTAGGTCCCGGGTGAGAGTTCTGGTTGCTGCTGTCTCTCAGATGCACAGCTGGTCACTGGGATGCGTAGCTGGTCATTACAATGCACGCTGTATAAATGAATCCCTAGGTGATGAGCCGTTCTGCCTCTGTACTTCCTGCTTGCTTATCACCTATGAGCCATACCCCACCTGGCATTTTGGGAGTGAGCTCAGTCAGTGCCCATCAATATAAAATAAATCTGCCTCCAAATCTTGGGCGCTGTTTAAGTGTTTCTGTTTGCCATTGCAATGTTACCTTTTTGTGTTTTTATAAATTTTTGTAATTGTTTAAAATTTTTCTTATAGAACTAGCTCAGTTCAGTACAATGTCACATGAAAACCCACTTTTACAACTTAGGGAGAAGGTTGACAGTGAGTCATCAAGTGACTTGGATCGTGCAAGCCAAAGTTGCGACAGCGCAATGGAGCAAAACATGACAGAGAAGTACACAGTGACAACCTCACTTCAGAGGAGGAAAAGTCATGTAAGTAAATATTTGACGGGCCAACATGATACAAAATGGTCATGTAAACATGAGTGGTCCAACTTTAGAACTAGATCAGAAAGCGTTGTTAGGTTCATGCTAGAGGAGAAGCCCACTAGAGAGAACACCAGCGCTGTGACTCAGTGGTGGAAACTGTTTGTAATGGATGATATGCTACAAGAGGTTGTAGAATACACTAATAATGAAATGCAAGTAAAATGTCCCATATGCATCAATAGTAATACTCAAAAACATGTTTATCATGGCACTGCACTACCTGAACTAAAAGCTTTCGTAGTGGGACTTTATCATTCTAATGTCAGAGTCTAAAGGGTTTATGGAGAAGGGACAGGCATACTGTTGAGAATTTTAGAGCAATAATGACAGGAGATTTGGTTTCCTTCAAAATTTAATTGACAAATTTTAATGACAAAAATACCCCCCAAGAAAGAAAAACATCCAATGTTTGGGAGACTATTGACACATTTTTTGGAAAGATTTGCTTCAAGCTGTCAGGCAACACACTGCCTGAATGCGAGGCAGTTGATGAACAACTTGCATCGTTCCATCATCAACCAAGTTCTAGGCAATACACACCAAACAAACTTTCAAAATACAGCATAAAGTGTGTGACCTCACCACAGAGGAAAGTGGTCGATGATGTAGAGTGTGCCTAAGGAGAGTCATCCAGAGAGAAAAATTTTTCTCAGGCTTTCATGGAGAGCAAATTGGTGACACTGACAAAAGATCTACAAGGAGCTATACATGGTTCCAGCATAAATCTTGAGGGGATTTGACTGACCTTGTCAAAAACAAAAGTTACATTCTTAGTTATATAGGTCTTGCTTTCACTTGGTCTTAACCAGTCAGCAGACAAGTATAACCACGAGGTGTAAAAACTAATGACATATTAATATGCTGAGCTTTAAAAGGCTCAAGTCAACAACTTCTGACAACTGCCAGTTCTGCTGATAACCGCAACTACTATGGACTATATTGGTTTATTTTGCTGACTTCAAGTACCTACAATCTTTAGACTAGTTTCAAGTATGAAAATGCCCCTTAAAGACTTCTCCAAATACAGCTTCTTTAACTGCAATGGAACACCCAGCTCTGACAAAACAAGACAAAAAAGGGGATATGCTGGGAGTCATGAAGCAAAAAAATCGATTTAATATATGTAGGTGGGACTTGGCCCAGTGCTTAAAGCAAACAAGCTACCTCACTCCTAAGATGAACATCCCGTCTGGTTAAGGTTAGCTATCAGTTGCTAGGCAACCTAGTGTAATGCATTATTAACTTCACAAAAATGTAAATAAAGGACAGTTGTGTTGTCAAAAAAAAAGAGAGGGAAGGAAAAATATATATGTGTGTGTGTGTATACACAGAGTTAGCATAGATATACAGCCACTTCCTCTTAGTTCACTGAGAATAAAAGTTTGTACTAATATTGCTTAGACAAGATATCATGACTGCATCTTGTCTCCTGAATAACTACTATGGGGACAATAATATGTAATGTATTAATTATTGTAAATGTCCTACTAATCTGTTTTGAAACTGTTTCAGCTCTATTTTATCTTTTTGTTCATTAAAATGACTAAAAATTTTTAAGGCGTGACCTCATAGATGTGGAGATGTCTTACACCTTGAACTTAGCATTTTATCCTGGAACTCAGGCATCAGGTCTTTATTTGTGAAGTAGTAACTGGTATGACATTGTGAACAGACTTATTGCACTGCTTTCTAAAAGTGACTGAAATGTCACACTTGACAACTGGTTCACTAGCTATCCACTGGTGTTATATTTGCTAAAAGAACGTCATTTGATCAGCAGAGGAATGACTTAAAAGAACAAAGTGGCGATTCCTTAAAAAATGTTGCAAGCTCACAATAGAAAAATGTGTAGTACTATGAATTACTATGAAGACAAAATATGCAATGTATTAATTATTGTAACTGTCCTACTAACCTGTTTTGAAACTCTCTGATTGCTATTTGTTTCTCAATAAAATTAATTTTAAAATCTCTGGACTTCAGAAAGACATAACACCGGCCTCCTATGAGGGGAGGAAAAGCAAAGTAGCACTGATACTGTTGACATTGCACCAGGGTGATAAGATTGGTAGTGAAGCCAGGCGGGGTGGTGCACACCTGTAGCACCAGCACTCAGGAGGCTGAGGCAGGAGAATCCTCTGAGTTCAAAGTCATCCTTTGCCACCTTGCTGTCTCAGTTACTCTTCTCTCGCTGCTGGAACAAACACCTGACACTCAAAACGAAGGAAGGAAAGGTTTGTTTAGCTCACAGTTACTGCAGGTTTCGGTTGATACTCAGCTGGTGAGCAAGCACGTGAGACACTATGAGAATCCTAAGCAAACGAGAGCAGCAAGACGCCACTCACGTCCTACCAACGAAGACGACAGGAAAACGAAGCACCTGTGCCCCGCATGTGAGCAGCACTGTAGGTGGCTCATTTTGTGTGTGAAAACTGCCTCAGGTGGGATTTTGTACAGGGCCTTGCTATGCAGCTCAGATTCGTAGCAATCCTCGAGTTTCAGCCTCCCTGTGCTGGGATTACAAGTGTGCGCCACCACGCCCAGTCTCTGTGGCCTGCTCAGTGAGCCTGGGGGCGGGGCCGGTGCAGCACGTGGCGCTGGGGATCAAGCCCCAGTCCCTGGCCATCCAGATGTGATTATTGAAGTAAAAATTATTTTTTGCAATAAAGTTCTACTTGTATTTTCATTGTAGTTCACATATGGATTTGTTTACTACTTTTTAATTTTGTAAGCAAGGATATAGCTGATTGTGTTTATTTTACTCAGTATATATTTGACATTTTATTTTATTGATATTTTGTTTTCTTGCTAAGTATGCATTGTATAACATAAGAACCTCCTGGAAAAAAAAAATAACAGGAAGACAATAGATGACAAGTATGACCTATCAAAAATGTTAAGAGACAAATCACACATGCTGTCAGTGTAAGCAAAAGTTGTGCAATGGACAGGCTGCTTTCATGTGTGAAGACTACCTTAGATGTGATAATTAAAGATTATTTCTGTGGTAAAGTTTGACTTGTAGTTTCATTTAGTTCACATAGGAATTTCTTTTTTTTTTTTTTTTTTTTTTTTTTTTTTTTTTTTTTTTTTTTTTTTTTTTTTTTTTTTTTTTTTGTCTTTTTGAGACAGGGTCTCACTATGCAGTTCAGGCTGGCTTTAAGCTCACTTTGTAGCTCAGGCTGGTCTCGAAATCACAACAATCCTCCTGCCTCAGCCTCCCGAGTGCTGGGATTACAGGCATGCGCCACCACACCCGGCTCACATAGGAATTTATTTCTGTTATTTTTTAGATTTAGTAAGCAAACAACGTTGATGTAGAACATGTTGATGTTTATTCTAAACATTCATTACATACAAAAAATGTAATATTTTATTTTATTGGTGTTTTATTTTCCTAATAAGTACACAGTATATAAAATAATAGAACTCATACAATTAAAATAAATAATTTGTCAATAGAAATATTCCTAAAAAATAACAGTGTGCATTATATGCCCATTATAAAAATTTACCAGAATGCTCTGGGACACACCAGTGGGACACATTCTGAGAAACACATCCTCCGGCCATGTTATCACTGTTTGAATGTCACAGATTAACACCCCTAGGTGGGACAGCCTGCCACACACCCAATTTGCTTGTGCGGCCACTGCTGCACCCATAGCCTGTTGTTGAGAACTCCCTTTTGTCCACTTGTCCTTGCTCTTCCTCCGACCTCCCAATGCTGGGATAAGGAAGAGCAGAAGGAGGACAGTGGGTCCCTGGACACACCAAGGATCTGAGGAGAGATCCTATCTCCAGATGGTGAATCACACGGGTGGCATACGTCAGTGGCTCAGAATCTTGGGGAGTGCTGGCTGCCCCTGGGTGAAACGCAGGAGCTTATAGGGATAAATGAAGTGCAATCACCACCTTCTAAAGACTTCTGTTTGTGAAAAGAATTCAATATTTTTCCTCAGAGGAAGCATTTACTTCCGCACTTTTTCTCAAAAAGATAGAAAAGAAGAAAGAATTCAGTACGGTCTTCAGCACATACCTGAAATTATACAGCTCTTTAAATTGTAGCTACAAGATTATATCTCTGATGTCTAATAAGCCTAGTGTCTAGAAAACATTGGGTCAATTTTTGTCTTTTTCTGTTGATGAATGCAGGCTCCACACTCTTCCTGACCATGAATAAGTATTTTCTTGCACTGACCAAAATCAAGGTGTCTTGGACACTTTTCTTGTTGCTAAGACAAAGTACCTGACAAGCAAAGTTAGAGGAGGAAAGGTCTATTGTAGCTCAGTTTGCAGAGGTGTCAGTTCCCAGTTGGCTGGCTCCAAGGCCTGGCATATGACAGACAGTGTCACAGTGGGGGACACAGTCCCCGGCAGAGAGAAGGCAGCAAGCAGCAGTGTATGGAAGCAGCAGTGGCTTTCCTCTCCTTCCATGCCTTACAGGCTACCTGCCATCAGGCTGGTGCCACACACACCCAGGGTGGGTCTTCCTACTATACACATCCCAAACTATGCCAGACAACTTGGTGGACTAATTTAGTAATCACATACCTTAATCCCAGCATCGCACATCCTAGATCCAGCCACCTGTGAAAAGGCCCGCCTATGACCACATGAGACTTCAGTTAAACATATGCCATAGCACGAGGTTGGTGAGTTTTTCTCAGGTAAGCCACATTTTTCAACATTTGTAGATCTTCCAGGAAGATGGCAGAATGGTGAGCAGTGGAGAAACAGCCTCTCCAAGATTTGGTGTGCAGACACAAAATACAGAAACATGAGGAAAGAACAAGGAGGGCAGTGGGTCGCTGGACACGCCAAGGATCTGAAGAGAGAATTGAAGCCCACAGTGAAGAGAGGAACCTCAGAGCAGAAGGATGTGGCAACTGGCACTTTCTCCCTGAGCACGAACTCACTGCTCGGAGAACTGGCTAAGCCTGCAAGTGCTCAGTGACCAGCAGCGACCCCAGAGGCCTCCGAGGAACAATGCCCAGTGGGATGGAGCAGTGGCTGCAGTGGGCTGCAGAGGTCAGTGAGTTATTCAGGTTCAGACATCTCTTACGAAATGGCAATCGGCTAGGAGCCATCTGGGAGAGGCCCTCCGAGCTCAGAACTCAGAGAAGCCATGGCATGGCTCCATGTAACAGCTCCCAGTGACACAGAACCCAGTGCAAGTCAGCAGGAAGCCAAGGAGCCATGCTGAGGCCTGCGAGAGGCACGGAGAGTTGCCAGCTGAACAAAGCGGGTTCCCCATGCACAGCCAGAAGCCAGCCTGAATTTCAGTGGGTAAAGGTGCAGACTTGTCCACCGTCCCATGGTCCTCTGTCCTGTGGTGAGTCTACCGCTGGCTTACTGGCATTAATCCACACAGATACGGGCTGTTCCCACAACTTTGTCTTTCAGTGACAGCAGAGACGCACCCTGAAATGGACATTTTTCTGCTTTCTTTTCCTGCTTTGTTTTGTTTTGCATTTTTATTGTTTATTCTTGTTTTTGCATGAGCTTGGACTTTGTTTCTAGTTTTCTTGTTATTATTCTGTTCTGCTCTTATTTTTATTTCTTCCTTCTTTCCCTACAGCCTTATTCATCAGTTTCCTAAAGTGCATATAATCTTCCTCTGTTCTGCAGCCTGGCTTCTAATCTCTTTCTATTCTATTTCCTTATTTCTCCTCTAACCCCTTGTAAATTTTCTCCCCTGACAGTGAAATCACCATATTTACTGTGCACAATTTTCTTACTTATTTTGGATTCGTTATATAGCCACAACTGTAGTTCATGCAGTTAAAAGTGACAAATTGATCGCGCATTTCGTCGTTTGTGTTTGGTGCTATTGTTATTGGTAGTTGTGCCACTTCAGCCAAGGCGACATAATAGTTCTAATTAGTCGTTCTTCCTGGTGTGCCAAGACTGACATTGTCATAGACAGTAGCACACACCAGGGCAAAGAACCAGGGGTTGGGCCCTGTGGCCAGTAGCTTCTCATCCCCAATAAACTGAAAAGGTAGAACCTTGCAACAACTCAAAACCCAAAAGCCCGCTCCACCTGGAGGACATCCCTGAGCGGTCACTTACTAAGGGTTCTAAATACTACCAAATAAAGCTGCCTGCCAGAGGCAATGAACAAGCCTCAATCCAGGAACTAAATTTAAAAGGAAAAGAGAAGACACTTAGGCAAGATCCAACCCCAGACTTCCAGTTCACCAAGGCAAACCCAGGGGGCAATGAAGTAGAACAATTTGAAAGCTACCCACCTGGACTCTCTGAAGTGGAGACAGCAAAAGTAACAAAGCAGATAAACAAGACTCTAGAAAAAAATGAAATCATAAATAATTGCTCAGATAATTACACAGTTAGTGGCCATCATAAAAACAACATGCTAGTGCCTCTAAAGCCAATACAGATAAAAATATATAGGCTCTTAGGAAAGCAACAGAATGCCCAACAAAAGAAAGAAATGAAATCCATGAAACAGATTCAAACAGATATTCACAAGATTAAAACTTCTACTGAAAGTGTACACAGCAAAACAATCCAATGTTAGATTTAGAAGACAGGATGGCAGGTAGCAAAATAAAATAGCTAGCAATCAATCTACAAGACCTCCACATTTAAAACCACACTACTCTGAAAGAGGAGGTCAAAGGGCTATCAGGGGCTGGGAGATAGCTCGGTGGTCTAAGCACCTTCCCGGCAAGCACAAGGACCCAAGTTCGATCCCCAGTACCGTGTGTTGTGTTGCCTCCCAAAGCCTGGGTGCATTACACTGGCCCTGAACTGGGCATGGTTTATAACACTTATAATCCCAGTGCTGGGGAGGCTGAGACAGGAGGATCAGCATGAGTTTGACTGAGTAGCAGGACCCTGTACCAAATAAATGAATAAACAAAGGGGATACCAGAAAATGGAAGGATATCTCTTATTCTTGGAACCAATGTAGTGAAAATGGATATACTCCCCAAAACTTCTATATGGATTTAATGTATTTCCTATCACAATACCAACAGCATACCTTGCAGGATTAGAGAAAACAATCGGAATCAGATGAGACTTAGAACAGCAAAAACAATTCTGAGCAACAAAGCCCAGGCAAAGGACATTACAATTCTTGGCTTGAAATTATACTACAAAGCTACTGTGACAAAAGCAGCATGGCATCAGCATAAAAGAACCCAAGAATCAATGGAACAGATCAGAAGACACAGAAACAACTCCAAACACACACAGCCACCTTGTCTTTAACAAAGGGGCAAAGCATTGTCACAAGAAGAAAGATAGCTTCTTTAGTAAATGGTGCTGGAAGAACTGGCTTTCCATAAAGACTAACACAAAACTTATGTCTATCAGTATGCACTGAACTAAAGTCAAAATTGTTAGGTACGAACTCATGCAATTGACCACTAAAAGACGCGAGTGGAGGATCTACTGGGGGTAGTAGGCAGGCTGGCTGCCTAGCAGACAAGACAGCAGTGAACAAGGGAAAGCACGGGCACTACGAGGTTTTTGTGGGGGGGGGGTGATCGTGGTCTGGAACAGCCAAGGGGGAGCTAATCTTGGCAGGGCTACCTTGTCTGTGGGGGACTTTCGATGTTTACAAAGGAGAGTTTCTGTGGTTGCTTGCCTAGGTCAAAGTCAGTTGGACTTGTTCTGCAGTTTGGGGCTTGGCTCGATGTTGAGCCAAAGGGAAGAGAGTTTGGGGCAGGGTGCCTGGGAAACCAAGAGGGAGAGTGTCTGGGTGTAAATTGGAAGGGGTCAGTGAGGAAGGTAAGGAATGTAGGACTAACCGCAAATGAAAGGAAGGCGGGACAGAAGGGGCAAAGAGAGAGAGAGAGTAAGGTATTTCCTCAGCCCCTGAAAGTTGAGTGGTTAGAAAGTGAAGCAGTATCTGTTGCAGGAGGGGCTTCTGCAGTGACCACCAGCAGTTGACAGTGGTGGCGGTGCTGGGTTGGTGTAAGGGAGAATCTGATCTGACAGAGAGACATGAGGCTGGGTGGATTATGGGTAAGGAGGAGAGGGGTGTGTCTTTAGAGCAAACTAAGGCCTTTAAGGGATTTTTGACCACTTGCTGCTGTGATAGCAACAGTGTTAAGGGTTAAAAGTTGTTTTCCCTCTCCTCCAGGGGATTGGCTGCCTTTGTGGAGTTTATACTGTGGCCAAGCCAACTGGCAGTAAAAGGTTAATTGTTTTGATTTTACGACCTCCTGGAAGCCAAAGGAGCCAAGATTATGAACAAGGCATCCAAATGGGGTGTCTTTTGGGAATTGGAAATGAATATTTTCGGTGGCGCCTGAATTTGAGGTGATTTGGGAGGGGGTGGTCTTCAAGGTCAGATGTGGCTGTGTTGCCTCAGAGCATCTACCAAGGAACATGAACACAGTCTATTCTGTCCCCAGGATGGAGAGAAATCCAGACACTGGGGTGCAGTTTTAGAACTCAGAGGGGGAGCCACTCATCTCTAGCAGGATGCAAGGGCAGTAACCTTCTGCCAAGGACCATGGAGAGTGCTTCCCCTCAATCTGGGACTGGAAATCTTGGTGGGACTCAGCTCACCTGGGCTGCTTGATGTGAACTGGTGTTGGATGCATGCTGGCAGCAGCAGATAGACAGGTTCCAGAGGAGAGAAGCTCAGTTGGTAGGCAGGGGCTCAGGACTAGGGTGTTTGGCCCCCAGGAGCTTTACATACTGCCTATCCAAGTTACAAGGTGGACCGGGGCTCAGCAGGGGCTTTGGTAACATAGGCAGCGTACCAGGTGATTATAGAGGAAGAAGAAAGCAAGACATAGGGAACATCGGACTATTTCCCATTGCAGCAACAAAAGTTATCTAAATTAACAAAGGTGTTATAATCAAGAGTTCCTGGGACCCAGATAGTCTCATTGTCCAACTTGTATAGTTGCCAGGCTGTTTGGCAGAGAAAAATTAAACATTTGACTTTGAGGTCAGAGAAGCCTTAAGGGGCCTCTAAGGACAGACCCAAAGGGGAAATGGGGCCAAAGTCCTCAAAGCAGGCGTTCCCAGTCAGAGAGGACACTGAGTGGTGGGAAGGAGTAGCTCAGTGGGTCGACACAACTTTACCAGACCAGAGTGGGGCCATGGGCCCAGAGGCACAAAGCCAGGAGACAAGCCACCCAGAGTGGAGACAGTCACCCACAGGGAGAAGCTAGGATGAAGTAGAAGATTAAAGAGCAGAAAAGGACACTGGTGTCAGAGAAATCCTGGAAGGAACCCTAAACGAATTCAGCAGCTGTCTATTCCAGGTACCAATAGAAGGAGTCACAGGGAAGAGAGCTGGGGACAGAGGTGACCGAGCTATCTGGGAAAGACATTTATTTTCAAGATGTGTAGAGAAGGAAAGTGAAAATGAGAGCACAGAAAGTGATCTCATCTGGGCTAAAGTTGGAAAGGGAGCCTTGGACATTTGTAGTTGATAAATCGAAAGGAGTAGACTGCAGACTGCAAGTCCCAAGAAAGAAACGTCCCCTTTGTGCCCCCCCAACAAGCTGGACAATGAGAGAGGTTTGTCTTTTAAGATAGGTTGAATGAGGAACTAGGGGATACTCACAGTTTTAGGTGTTTAGGTCAGCAAGGGAGGTCTGAGGCTCGCAGTCCGCTCAGAAGGGCTGGTGGAGGACCAGGCAAGGCCCTGGCCGGAAGGGACTGAGGCCTTGGCATTCCTCCTAGGTTTTCAGCACCAAATGTTAGGTACGAATCCATACAATCAACCAGACCAGGCATTCTGACGAGAGTAGATTTATTGGGGCAGTAAGCAAGCTGGCTAGATGTCTAGTGGACTAAGATAGCAGCTAACAAGGCGAAGCACAGTGCTTTTAGGGTATTTATTTATACGTCTATTTATCTATCTATTTATTTATTTATTTTTGTGGTGGGGACAGTGTTTGTGGACTGGAACAGCCAAGGAACAGCTTGGCAGGGCTATCTGTTCTGTAGGGGACTTTCAGTGTTAACAAAAGAGAGTTTCTGTGGTTGCTTGCCCAGGTCAAAGTCAGGTGGACTTGTTCTGCAGTTTTGGGCTTGGCTCTGCATAGGACCAAGAAGGAAAAAGTGGGGGGGGGGGCAAGGTGCCTGGGATGCTTTGAGTCCTGACTTATCATAAATGGATCAAAGATTTAAATATTAAAATAGAAACACTGAATCTGCTGGAAGAGAGATTAGGTAAAAGTTTTGAAGACATGGGTGTAGGCAAACACTATGAACCGAACCCCAGCCACACAGGACATACTATAAAGAATCAACAATTGGCATTGCATCGTTTTGATTGTTTTTTTCATCTTACTAAAAAGCTTCTGCACAGCAAAAGAAACCACCAACAGAATGTAGAGACAATTCACAACATGGGAAAAAAATTTATCAGTTGTTCCTCAACAAAAGACTCACATGTAAAATATATAAAGAACTCAAAAGAAATAAGGCCCCCTAAATTTAAAGACCCAATTCAAAAATGGGCATTTGAAGCGACTATACACTTCTCAGATAAAGAAATAGAAATGACGAGAAATATATGAAAAAAATGTTCAACATCACTGGTCATCTGATAGATGCAGATTAAAACAACATCAATACAAATTAAAACATCTCATTCTAGAAAAAATGGCCATTATCAAGAACTCAACCAAGACAATATATCAACTATCGAAATTCTCCTTCTAACCTGTTTTGAAACTTGATTTCATTGTTATGTTTTTCTTTTTTTCTTCTTTAAAAAAAAACAAAAGAGGAAATCACGCAATAGCAAATGTTGGAGGGGCTATGGAGAACGAACCAAGTCTTCTCCACTATTGGTGGGTATGCAGACTGGGGCAACCACCACAGAAATCAGTGTGGAGTTTCCTCAAAAACTAAAGATCCCATTTGACCCATTTATTCCCTTCTTGGTGTCTTCCTGAAAGAATTAAAAACATTATATCACAAGGCTAAATGCACACCCATGTTTATAGAAGCATAGTTTACTATAATTACATCTAGGAAATAGCCCAAATAGCCATCAACCAATGAGCAGATAAAGATGTTTTTGTCTTATACAATGGAATACTACTCCCCTATAAGGAAGGATAAGCTTGAGACATTTCCAGCCTAATGGATGCACCTAGGGACCATCCTTTTAAGTGAAATAATTTGGGCACACATGTTTAAATATCACATTGTTTCTCAGGTGTCAGAAACCAAAAGTGTAACTAAGGATCAAAATATAGACTAGATATTTGGAGACAAGAAGAAAATACTCAAATGAGAAGGGGAGCAAGGGATGGAGGAGGGAGAAAGGAAGGAAGGAACAAGAGTAAATAAAGCGAATAGAAGAAATAGAAACAAAGCTTTTGTAAATAAGGAGAAGAGGGGAGGAAGGAAGGGTACAAGAATAGGAAGAAAAGCAGCAAAGTATATCATTTATAGATACAAAATCTCTATGATGAATATGATCATTATGTATCTCTAAAATGTACCAATATGAAAACTTAACAAAGGGGCCAGGGAGATAGCTCAGTAGCATAATCACCTGCCTGACAAGCTCAGGATCCTGAGTTCAATCCTTAGTCATAACAGTTTTAAAAAGTCATAAAAAAAATTCAAGGTGTAGAGCAAGCAAAGCACATCGTCATGAACTTAATTCTTCAATTATTTTCCAACCATCAGGTTTTAACTGGGATCCATGTTTCCTCATAAGCTTAATACTGCACCAGAGGACACATAAGAAAGCACATCTTGTCATTTTTTACTGGTGGGTTTCTATAGTCACTCTTAAAGAGAAAGCATGTCCTTTAAGTCTGTCATTGTGGAAATACTGTCCCCACAATAAGGGCTGTTATTGTAGTTTCTGCTGAGCCTGCTCTGAGGTCAGCTGTCCATGTTCTGTTTTCCTCAAGTGCTGGTCTTCCAGCTCTTCCTCCAAACATTGGTTTGCAAACATATTGCTTTATTGTTTCAGTTGGTCTCAGCGTTAGTTTTTCACCATGCACCTGATGCTAAGTTTCTCTTGTTTCCTTTCATCTAATGTGAAGAACAGCATTTCTCACACCCAAACACTTTTGGAAACTTGAAGACCCACCCGAACCTCTCAAAGTACAACTGACTGCCTCTTAATGTCAACTTAAATGGCTAAATTTCTATTTATTTCAGGCCGCTTGGTTCGTATCTCTGGAGTTTAGATGTATCAGTCTTAATTTAGAAGAGAAAGTCCACAAAAACTCTGTGTTTTATTTTTCTTATTTATTTGTTTGTTTGTTTGTTTTGGGCAGAACTGGGGATTGAATTCAGGCTCTTGTGCTTGCCAGGCAAGAGTTTATTCTACTGAGCTATCTCCCTGGTCCCCCTTGTTTATTTTTTAGTCTGATCCAGTCTAGCCTAGTTTAGTTCAGTATAGTGCAGTCCATCCAGTCCAGTCCAGTTTACTGCAGTTCAGTCCAGGTGCAGCCCAGTCCACTGTAGTTAGTTTTGGTGCTGAGGAATGTACCAAGCACATGCTCTGCCATTGAGCTACACCCCAGCCCCAAAGTGTGTGTATTTATTTAATATGTCTGTGGATGTTTCAGGAATCTAAACTTTGAAGAAATGGAAAATGAAATGGAGAAGGAGAATTTACTGTGTCATTGATGAACCATTCTAAAAGCAAAAGGCCAAACCATGAGAGTGACAACTGGGGCAAGTTGTCATGCATTGGATCCTAACACAGAAGATGCCCAAAGACAGGACAAATAGCTTTCAGCTATTGCAAAACCCTATCAGACCACAGAAAACAAGCTTCCAGACTCACACAACTTGCTGACTATCATGAGTTGGAAATCTCACAGGGCTTTTGCTCTTCTTTCTGCCATGATGCATGCCCAGCTCTTGAACATAATAGGTGCTCACCTTCTCAGAGCAGAACCAAGGTCTAGGGACAGCTGAAGCAACTGGAGGATAAAAGTGCGACAGGAGTCCCTTTCCTAGCTGACTTCTGGCCCTCACTACATAGCAGCTGACTTTGTTCAAGGAAGAGAATAAAGAAAGACAGTGTACTATTTTCTCTCATATAATCAAACAAATCCATGAGTGACAGCGTTATTTTAGTATCTGGATGTGGTCTCTTCAGGCAAAAGCATATGAAAAGAAGCCAAAGTCTTATCAAGATCTGAGTTTTTTGGAGTTCCTTGGAAAATACTGAGATATCATAAGAGCCAAATAACTACTAAATCTCTCCATGTGGCACATGGTTTGAGCAGGAGCTGCTGACTTCCAGGTAGGTGGAAAGATGAGTCATGACCCAAATGAGACCGAGAGATGTGAGCTGAATGACCACTTTCTTCTTCAGATTCAGGTCCTAACTGTTCAGTACAATGAGAGCTCAAAGTGTGTATCAGTCAGGGTTGGAGACGTGAGTGCTGCCAACTTCCCGCCACTATTGCTGGCCAACTATCTATGAAGAAATGCTTCAGATCATGTCTAATGGCATGGTTGGTTCTGTCTGTCAGTGTCTCTCAAGGATGGGAGGTTGTTGTCCTTCTGGGCATCATATTTGGCCCCCAAAGTTCTGGGACTGCCTTACAGCA